>VMBQ01006090.1:33510-45063 GCA_007657795.1 Dreissena rostriformis | reverse complement strand
GTGGTGGTGGTGGTGGTGGTGCCTTAATTTCATTTTTGCCCGATGTTTATTTTTGCATTACAAAAATGCAGTTAGCCTAACATTTGGTAAATTTTAAATAAATTACAAGGGAGGCAACTGCTGAAATTTTACCTCCCCTGTCTTGCTTATATTTAAATTAATCAACAAAATTAAACATTAACACAATATTTAATATACAAAATATACAAAAAATCTCATATTCTGATAATATTTTTACTGATCCACTGTATTTCACTAAAAAAATGATGTTTCATTGAACTGATAATTATAGATTTAGGATTACAGACCAGTTGCTTCAGTACTATTGTTCAGAGTTTGCCCTGTTGGCCGCGTATGCATTCTTGAGTTATCATTCAAAAACCATTTTACTATTTCGGGTCACCGTGACCTTGACCTTTGACCAAGTGACCTCAAAATCAATAGGCCTCATCTGCGAGTCATGATCAATGTTCCTATGAAGTTTCATGATCCTAGGCCCAAGCGTTCTTGAGTTATCATCCGACAACCACCTGGTGGACGGACAGACAGACAGACAGACAGACAGACAGACAGACAGACAGACAGACCGACCGACAGACCGACATGTGCAAAGCAATATACCCCCTTTTCTTCGAAAGGGGGCATAATAAGGCACAAAGTTTAACAGTTTATGGTTTACTTACAGTTCGTCTTTTTGCCTCTGAGACAGCACCATTGTCACTGTTTAACTGTTGTCCTGAACTTTTAAACACACAGTTCCATTGCTGAAAATAATCAGAGTTCAATTTTATAAAAGGCAATCCAGCATCATGATTTTAACAACTGAACATTTTTTTTGTTCATGATCATCTGCTTGGTCATGTATCACATGTCACTGTCGAGTCAACTAGTGGTTCCATAATTTCCATACAATATCAAAAAACCTCTCAAATTGATTAATACACTCCACCACTTTCCCATGGAACTATAATTATCAAATGTAGAAATGCTACAAAATGATATCGAATCAAGACTGTCTGGGAAAAAACCCAGCATTTAGCATGTTAATATTTTCCACACCACACTAAATATATGTAAATGCACAGTGTAATAACAGGGCTGGAATGTCAATAACATGGTAGAAACATTGCAGGCTTGGTAAATTATGAGAAAGTGTAAATAGCACATGTCTATCTATACCAATATTAATTTATCCGTAAAACAACTACTGAACTAGTGATAATCCAATATCTATACTGGCATAAAACAACAACAGAACACGGTTATGTCATCCAGAGAGGTACATTGTACCACTTGACAAATCCAAGCAAGGCTATAAATGAAAATGTTTGCATTGAACAGACATTGGCAAGCAGGCTGGCAATGTACAGGAATTGTGCACAATTGGAATATTGAACAGCAGATGTCTGTCTGGCTTTATCTCCAGTATTGATTATCTAATACAAGTATTATTCTGAAATTTCGTTGCAGGAACTGCCTTTCCAATATATAATGGTAGAACACAGATACGGTTAGTGTGTGCTTTCATATAACCTAAGATGCCAGTAGTGAAGAACAAACACTTACTGACCAGTGGTTTTTTCACCATTTTTTGAATGGGGCAGAGTCCCTTTGATTGGGAAAAAATGCGTTGTTTTGACTAAAATTGGGAAATTACATTGATGAAGTTACACTCCAGGCAAAAATGTTATTTGTCAAAATTGGATATTTGATGTCTAAGTTTGGACCAGACATTTGACCTGTCCTATAAGTGTGACCTTGACCGTTGAGTAGGGAGACGGCTGTTACACATGATACTTGGTCGTCACATGGTTAACCTTTATGGTAAAATTGTAAAATGCATGCCCCCACCCAGGTCCTTTTAGCAAAGCAGCACTGCTGTGCCTTAACTGCCTTATCAGCACTTGAAATTTTATCAAGCACTTTCAATCTCTGATCCCACTTTAACCCTTTGAGCGCTGGAACCGGATTTTAAAGGCCTTTGCAAACAGTTTGGATCCAGATGAGACGCCACAGAACGTGGCGTCTCATCAGGATCCAAACTGTTTGCTATTCTGATAGTATTCTTCGAAAAAAATGGAAGAAAATGCTAAATTTAGAAATTCAGCAGACAACATTTTAGCAGACGACAAATTTCCCAGCATGCAAAGGGTTAATTTGCATTCTGCTAACGACCAATCAAGGCGCTTACATAAGATGTGTGTGAGATTACTGGGTTGCTTCACAACAAAATCCAGTTGGGTCCCGATTTTAATACCTTCAATCTATTCTGCTCATTATCTTATCAGCCAATCAGCGTTCAGGCAGCCAAATACACGCTTTCCAGATTGAGGTGTATACAATAACTGTGGTTGCCATAGATCAATACTGACCTGTCTAAACAATAGTAGCGCTGTAGATACAAAATATACAATTTGATTTAATTTTGAGAAAAGGTTCGACATATTTTGCAAAAACACGGTACACATTTTGTAATCAAAAGTATACATGTATCTCAACGTTCTCTTAGCTACAATATTTGTATTCAGCAGTTTTAATATAAAAACCAAAGCTTTCCCCGAGGATGACAAGATGTTGTACATGAAGCACGCATTTAATCAGGCTACAGGATTTACATGAAACACACGATAACTGTTAATTTATAGGTAGAATTTTTTAACATTAACTATAAAATTCAACAATGTGTTACGGGTTTAAAAATGTTAATTACCTGCCAGCCAGAGCTCCAGATAATTTTTTCAGCCGAGGGATATTTCACTCACAAATTTTTTAATTGATGAGTAAAAATCAAAATCCGAGAATTTTAAGGAGTATTTATGTTCAATTTCTTACACAGTTTCCAATTAGAAATAGTCTTGTCTGTGACCTTATTTCCGTCATGTTTCTTTCTCTGCACCGATTTTATAACATCTGTTAATAAACTTAATATACATGTACTGTCAATAAAAGGGCGTACTATTTTTTCCGGTGTAACAACTGATGATGTTGACTTAAATCGACCATTTTTTACTGGTTCGCCATTAGTTTTTGTTTTATATAAATGACAATAAAACACAAGCAGACGCTGCTGCATACGTCACAAAAAGAAAAGCGCTTTCGGGACAGAGACTGCCGGTCAGGACCGCACAGATCGTGACAGTCATATGAAAAACAAGCAAGCAGCAAGTTTTCGTATTACATTATAATTCAAGTGGATTCATTGATTGCAAACCGGATTTTAATATATCTAACAGGTTAAACATGTGCTTAGTCACGTTATCTGGTAAGAGTGTGGTATCCGTAAAACTTGTTTATTATATGTGTATTTCGGCTGCCATTTAAAAAGTGCTTGAAGGAAAAAGGGTTTTCTTTAGTGTCACACAAGAGATGAACTGATATAAAAAATTATATGCTTGAAGTTGGGCGATTCGGGTGTTATCGAATGTGATGTCAAATGTTTTCACCATTACGTCCATAAGCGTACATCGATTCTCAACAATGCAGCGGGGAGCCCGTTGTGTCAACATCGGCCTTTATTGTGGACCAAAATTAAATGATACCGTTCTGACTGAGGAGTAAATTAGGTCGGGAACCACATAGATGGTGATGTCACTACGTTTTTCCCAGTGTGGACACAATGCCAGAAATCAGTCATGTTTACATGAATTTATATGCATGTATAAACGGCTAATACGCATTGAAATTGCACACGATGCGTAATCCGAATTTAGCCAGGAGTTTTTTACTCAACAAAATTTTAAGTCAAGCGTATTTTCTTTTTTTGCATGCGTATTTTACGCAAATACGCATCTTATCTGGACCTCTGTTACCAGCATTTGAAAATACTTCCATGGAATAATGTCTTATTTGACTATTTTTAACTTATGGATAGATCTGTTAGAGTACATAGTCAAGATTTGATTTAAAACGCTGCCGTGCCACTGTGCCTGGAAAAATTCACCGAACGAAAATTTTGGGTACGAAACAATTATGGAAAAAAAAAATTGGGTACGAAAAAACATTTGGGTACGAAATATTGTGTAAGAAAATTGTGGGTAAGAAAAAAAAAATGGGAACGAAACTTTTGGTTAAAAAAATGGGGGTACTAAAATAATTGGATACATTGGATACGAAAAAAAATGGGTACGAATTTTTCCGGGTACTACTTCCCCGTACCCCAGGTACTTTGAAGTATACTTCAAAGTACCCGGGGTATGGGGAAGTAGTACCCGGGTCGACAATGACCCAATGAGCAATAATAATGTACCGGAAGCATGCACGTACTGTCAGATAGAGCATTAATGCATTAGCTCCATAAAGGATGGGGTGTGTGAAAACTATCGGACATTTTAATCAGATTTTAAACAGCTGTGAGGAAATTAATTGTGTTTGCTGGAATTTAAATGGGAGGTTGCTTAACAGGTACCGGTATTGGTTGTTAATGGATTGACTTGAAAATTAGGGCAACATTAATTTCTCCGTTCTCTTAAAAAACGAGACGACATGATCATCAGCCTAAAGTTCGCCCTCTTGGCCTCTCTTGCAAAACAGAGATTGAATTGCAAGATTTAAGAAAACTTATAAGGACAAATTTAGTTCATAGTTGTTTCTTAGTCTTACAACTGGTTAGTCCATATAAACGGACTCCCTGAGAGACTATTATAATTTTTGCTATGACGGCTCTGGGAGTTCATATTCACTCCTTCATAAACATGGGTGCAAAATTTAATCAACAATGCAAGGATTAATGAACACTGAAACTGTAAGAACTTATCAAGGTTTACCTGTCTTAACCACAAACTCATGCAAATGGTACCATTAAAGAAAGAAATAATTGCTTATTATTGACTTTGTTTATCTTTTGCACGATGTGTCCACCATGTTGGAAAAGGCAGAAAACTGACCCTACATAAGTAAGGTCGAACTACACCAAATTGTGACCAATATTTTGTTCATTGGGTTATTTGATGTAGCCTAAGTCGATGACAATATAAAATAGTCGTAAAAAAATAAACTGTTTCAAATTTCAAAACATTAACATGTCAACGAGAATAGTGTGTTGAAACATCGTCGTGTTTTTTAGGGTGCATGCACAGGATAACGTTCGTAGGTTGCCATTCAGGTAAATTTAACATGTTTATGAAGTTTATTCATTATTTTCCTCAATTTGTCTCGAACGATGTCTGTTAAGTGAAGCGCACGGATTCCGTGCGCTTAACTGAACCCATGGTTATGAAGGAGTGAATATGGACTCCCAGAGCCGTCATAGCAAAAATTATCATAGGCTCTCAGGGAGTCCGTTTATATGGACTAACAACTGGTGGACACAAAAACCACAAGAGGGACTATCCGTCTGAAATCAGATGTATGGCATGATTGAGTATATATCTGATTCACATAAACTATGGAACGTGGTAATAATTAAATATTGTTCTTTTAGAATGCTTTGAGCTTTTATGAGTACATATTGGATTATTGCAACAAGGTAATGACAATAATTGCATTCTTCACAATTTTTGCAACTGTCACATTGTTTATTATACAAGTTAAAGATACAACCTTCTTGATGACAGTTAATAATTTCGAAGCTGTTTCAGTGATTTTTTTATTGATAAATATTAACAAATGACACGTAAGGCAAAAACTGTTATGCATTCAGATCTTTTATCTGATAATGAATGAGAGTGAGACATGTCATGACCGCCATGTTTGTTTTTTTACAGGCGTTACGTTTTTGACAAGTGGATTCTGTTTCTTTACAACACAGATTGCTAAGAATTGATTTCAGGTTCCCATAACCGTTATATCAACTTTACCTTATTAAAACAAATTGGAAATAACGTAAATGGCAGAGAAATATTGTTGAAATCCGTCGTTTATTTTCCCACACGAACTGTCGAAAAATGTAATTTAATTGCGCATGCGCAGTTTACAGGAAATAGCGTTAATGCGTGGAAGTACGAAACGAAACTGTGCTTTTTATTTTTGCATTACTGTATTTCAATGTGTGGGTAATATCAACGTTTCTATGTGAACCATATCAGAAGTTTTCAATCAAGTGAGTTACGAAATGTTCCCCCGTTGCATAGAACAGTCATGACATGCACACTATTTTGAGTTTTAGTTGTCGAATTGAATATCGCGAAATTAAATGACTTTTCAATGTGTAAACTATAATTTTATTTTTTAGCAGTTCGTTACTGTCGTTAGGCAACCTTTAATACACACATTTAACTCATCGCTGATGTACATTGAGCGATCTATATGATACAAATGCCAGAGCTGTTTAATGAAACAAATGACTTGATGGTAAAATATTAACATAATGTTTGAACATTATACTTTCAAAGTTTCAACATTTAAGTTTTTCCCTCAAATAAGGTTATGAACACTAGTAAGAAAATACATTCAAAATACCCCCAAAACCACTTTTTTTTATTCCTATACAATGTCTTCTTGTTATTGCAACACAAGCATGCATATGCAGTTGAAATGACAGACTTTTATTGTTAAAAGAACAGGTCAACCTGGCTTAATGGTAACCTGAAAACAGCACGGTCACCTGCCTAAATTGGTCAGTCAAGACAGCGATTTTTTTGTTCAATTGGGAAAAGTACCCGTACCGGTCCAATTGGGAAAAATTGAGTCATGAAAACCTGAAAATTGGAAAAAAATCGAGTAGTGAAAACCTCAAATTGGGAAATTGGTGTATTTGATTTTTTGCTCCCAAATACTTTAATATTGATAAAAAAGTGTTTTCAAGTTGTCAATATTATATTTACCTAGGTTCAAAATAACTAAATGTTGCATTTTCCAAAAAAAAAAATTTTTTTTTTTTTTTTTTTACTTTAAATTGGGATTTTTTCGACAGCAATTTGGAAATTTGTAGTTTTTTCGTAATTGGGAAAGTGCCGTTTACCGGAACTTTATAAAGAAGGAAAAAATGGCTGTGTTGTATTTACTACTGTACAAAGATTAGTATTAAATCCAGAATTATTTTTAGCTCGGCTGTTTTCGAAGAAAAAAACCCCGAGGTATTGTCATAGCCAGCTATGGCATGTTTATGTGACATTAAAAATAATGTTTATTTATTTATGTTATGTACCAAATGTGTATTTTTAGAGTACTTTTTCAATGACACCGTAGCATGAAATGTCACAAAACTTAATATGTTAATGACCACACACTTGCTTGAAAATCTTATGGTAACACACAAGGATATTTGTCAGATATGTTAATTGACAACAGGGCCCTGGATCTGCATTTTTACTGCCGAATATCAGTGGCTTCCCGCATAAAAAAGTGTATATTTTTTCCCCTATTTGTTTTTAAAATTCCCCCTTTTTTATACGCCCGTTTTCAAAGTGGGACGTATTATAGTTTCACCCTTGGCGGGTGGCGGCGTCCACAGCAGTGTCCGCTCTCTAATTCAAGAAGTTTTCATCCGATCTTCACCAAACTTGGTCAGAAGTTGTATCTAGACAATATCTAGGTCATGTTCAAATATGGGTCATGTCGGGTCAAAAACTAGGTCACAAGGTCACTTAGTGCATTTCAAGCATTTAGCATTGTGTCAAAAACCTTCGAACGGGCGTATCTTATGACAATTGGCACTCTTGTTTTTATTAAAAGAATGACAATATCATTACAATATGGTCAAATTTGAGTGTCAAATATACTAAATTATAAAAAAGCAATAAATATAGTGCAAACGCATGCAAATGAAGTTATGAGAGAGTAAGTAAAAATCCTCCATAAAAGGGAAACGGCGCAAAAATTCCCCCTCATGAGGGATGTGGGTAGCTTCCCCTGATGACCAGATGGGGCCCTGGACAATTCATGTTTTTTTTTCCATTTCAGAAAAAGTTGATTGAACCATGGCACTGAATAAATTTATGCACCCAAGGAACAAATACAAAAGTAGAAAACCCGATTTCAAAGAACTTGCTGCAAAGTATGACTACTTTCAAGATGCATCCACTACTAGTGAGACTGGTAAAGTAACAATAGACTTTAAGAACCCAATAGCTTCCAGAGCTCTCACCAGGGCCTTGCTGGAGCATGACTTCGGCTTGAAAGTTTCTCTGCCTCTAGACAGACTTATACCAACGGTGCCTCAGAGGTTGAACTACATACTTTGGCTTGAAGACATCATTAGACAGGAGAGCCCTGCTCGTGGAATAGATATTGGTATGATATGATGATAAGCTAACAGCTAAAGGTGCTTTGACAAGAAAATTACTTTTGCATTCCAAACAACCAGTGCACTTCTGTTTACCTGACTTGACTGCAATGTAGTGGTCAGTCATCACTCCTTTTTGTGTCATGAACTATTCATTTGTTAAGGCTAAGGTTTTGTGCTTCTGTGTGTTAGGAATGGTTATCACTTCGGTCCATAAGGGATAAGGGCACTCAGTTGTACGATATTGTGATGTACCGGTAATAACTTAAAGCTGTTTAAAAATGAATTATGAACTGTTTTGCCCCATTGATGTAATGTTTCTTACAAACAAATGAACCCTTACTCTGGTAACCTGTTTACAGTGGCATATAACTTTTGTCTTAATTTAACTGTATTTCACGTTTTTCGCACCTGTAACTCTAAATATATGGAGAAATATAATCCACAATCAGGAAAAATAAAATAATATATTTTATCTTAATGTTAAAGTTTGCTTCTTAAATGTAACAAAAAACTATTTCAGGATTTTAAGAATTTGCTTTTACAAGTTGAAAATTTCTATAAAGTAAATATCAAATGTGCAATCTAAAACCAACCTAGATCATGTGTATCCTAGGTTCAGGGGCCAGTTGCATATATCCCCTGCTGGGCTGCAGGCAGAACGGATGGTCCTTCTTGGCTTCCGAGGTAGATGATGAAAACATCCACTTTGCGAGAAAAAACATTGAGCTGAATGTCATGGGAGACAAAATAAAAGGTACCAAGATTGTTGTTAGAAACAGAACTTGTTTCAATACTGTTAAGTACAGTTAGGTATTATTTAAAAAAAAAGTAATTATCATTTCTGTTTGGAATCATTTAAAAAGCAATTATCATTTCTGTAATAGTATGATACTGCTGGAATGACTAATTATTGCGTTGTTTGAAACAAACATAAAATAACGCAATATTTCTATTTTACCAGTGATTAGAATCAGAAAATTATGTGCTGCAATACTTACTCACTTTTCAATTTTGTTTTGACTGTATACTCATACATTAATTATATTTGGATTTCCACATTTTTTTCAAACTAGTCAGGTTCAGATCAAATGATGCATGATGTGGGAAAAATACGCTTAATGCACAGTGTTATTCTTGATTATGCATTTGTGTTTTCTTAATTTTTGTATGAAATGCCTCTTATGTATTTTCCCTGTGTTCCACAGTTGTCAAAGTCAGCGAGGACACTCAGCTGCTTGGTCTGCTAGAGGGCAACACAGACACCTTCGACTTCAGCATGTGCAACCCTCCGTTCTACTCGGATCACCTCGAGGCTCAGGGAATCACGACGGCGCGCAGTGACAACCGCTCCGACGCTAGCTCCATCTCCACGGCCAGTGAGGTGGAGAGCATCGCCTGGGGCGGGGAGGTCAGGTTCGTCTCACAGATGATAGAGGAGTCCTTGCAACTGAAAAACAGGATCAGGTATATTTGTACATTAGTTAGTATAACTTGCCTAGTTGTAGAATAAGAAGAGAATGGATGTTGTATTGGCGCAATCATCAGAATAAGCATGACCATGCACCATTAATTCTAATTTTGTTGGACTTTCAAAAAATTCTACCATCCTTCTATCAATAATTTTGAGTAAGCCTTGTCAAAAATTTATCTGTGAAAGTCATAAAGACTGGTATTCATTATATTATTTTGGCAAATGCTTTTTTATGCATAGTCTTTTAGTAACAAAAGGTACACAACCAATGTTTTTGTCCTTTGAAGAAAATTATTAATTTGAAAGTTATTAACCTTTGAAAATATATATCAATACCAACTGTTTTTTATCCCCTATCCCCACCAAAAAATTTCGGAGGGGATATAGTAATAGTCTCCGTCCGTCTGTCCTTCCGTCTTTCTGTCCGAAACTTTGTCCAGAGCATAACTCCAAATCTATTCAATGGATTTACTTCAAACATAGAATATAAACAGATGGCAACTAGGAGAAGTGCAGTGACCAAGAACCATAACTCTATCTACCTTAGTTTTTGAATTATCTCCCCCTTTATATAATTTCAAAGTAAATTTTTGTCCGGAGCATAACTCTAAATCTACTGAAGGGATTTACTTGAAACTTGAAATATAAACAGATGGCAAGTAGGAGAAGTGCAGTGACTAAGAACCTTAACTCTATCTACCTTAGTTTTTGAATTATCTCCCTTTATTTAATTTCAAAGTAAATGTTTGTCCGGAGCATAACTCTAAATCTACTGAAGGGATTTACTTGGAACTTGAAATATAAACAGATGGCAAGTAGGACAAGTGCAGTGACTAAGAACCATAACTCTATCTACCTTAGTTTTTTAATTATCTCCCTTTATTGAATTTCAAAGTAAATTTTTGTCCGAAGCATAACTCTAAATCTACTGAAGGGATTTACTTGAAACTAGGAATATAAACAGATGGCAACCTGGAGAAGTGCAGTGAACATGAACCATAACTCTTTCGACCATAGTTTTTGAATTATCTCCCTTTATTTTTTAAATTTTATATTTTATCTATTTATAATTTTAAATTATATTTAATTTAATTTCACAGTAAATATTTTAGCTTTTCAATTGTTTTCTTTAAAAAAAAAGGTGTTATATTGTTTTTGGCCTGTCTGTCTGTCTCTCTGTCTGTCATTCTGTCTGTCTGTCCAAAACTTTAACCAATATTAAAGTTTTGTCATAACTTTTGCAATATTGAAGATAGCAACTTCATATTTGGCATGCATGTGAATCTCATGGAGCTGCACATTTTGAGTGGTGAAAGGTCAAGGTCATCCTTCAAGGTCAAAGGTAAAAAAAATAAATCAAAGCGGCACATTAGGGGGCGTGTGTTTCTGACAAACACATCTCTTGTTAATATCTCCCTTGATCTAATCAGGGGGGCATGCGTATACGGGAGCTTACCGCGTTTAAGTGAGGCTACGGGAGCAAAACTTCAAAGATGGCGTTGTTTTCGTGTTTTTGGTGAAGGAGTAGCGGATATTTTCACCCGGTAAGCCAGTTTATATTTATATTTCTTTTAAATGAATACGCCCTTTCGGCTCTTCGGTGTTTGTGCTCCCCTCGGTTTTTTGTTTCAATGCCATAGACGTCGGAATAAAAAAGTTATTGAAGCAAAACCGGCGACAAATTTGTTGTTTAATTTCTTGACCATTGAGATGTTGGATGTTCGAATATCATTTTCTCTCAAAATAAACAGTATTTGTGCATGTTTACAGTAAACTATAACATAAATCACGATTATTTAATTATCTCGACGCGTTTGTATGTCTATTAATTCATTTAATACCGAATTATAACGGTTTAACCCCCATTTTGGGAACTAACTTCCTTTTAAGCCCATTTTGGGACCTAACTTCCAAATGA
>VMBQ01006090.1:11974-33116 GCA_007657795.1 Dreissena rostriformis | reverse complement strand
CACATATGAAAGAGCTGTTTGTCATTTGGAAGTTAGGTCCCAAAATGGGCTTAAAAGGAAGTTAGTTCCCAAAATGGGGGTTAAACCGTTATAATTCGGTATTAAATGAATTAATAGACATACAAACGCGTCGAGATAATTAAATTATCGTGATTTATGTTATAGTTTACTGTAAACATGCACAAATACTGTTTATTTTGAGAGAAAATGATATTCGAACATCCAACATCTCGAAGGTCAAGAAATTAAACAACAAATTTGTCGCCGGTTTTGCTTCAATAACTTTTTTATTCCGACGTCTACGGCATTGAAACAAAAAACCGAGGGGAGCACAAACACCGTAGAGCCGAAAGGGCGTATTCATTTAAAAGAAATATAAATATAAACTGGCTTACCGGGTGAAAATATCCGCTACTCCTTCACGAAAAACACGAAAACGACGCCATCTTTGAAGTTTTGCTCCCGTAGCCTCACTTAAACGCGGTAAGCTCCCGTATACGCATGCCCCCCTGCTAATTATACCATAATATTTTTATTTGATCATTGAAGTATTCACTGTAAAATGAATAGATGAGTTTAAGGAAAAACTGTTTATAGTCTTCTTTTTTAATTACCTCCCTTTCTTTCATTTCCATATGTTTTATTCACTACAGCATAACTCCAACACTATATAACTAATTGATCCTTGAAATATAATAATAAATAGATGACACAGGTGCCATGTGTAACAAATATTATTCTACTCTCTAAAACAAATGTTCTCATACAAGCAAACACATTTCGTTGGGGATTTGGCACTACTGTGACAAGCTCTTGTTTTTATAGAGTCTACACAAGTTTACTCGGCAAGAAGAATAGTGTACATGCTCTGAAGGATTTGTTACGCAAAAAAGAGGTAATCCTTTATGAAATAAAATTTTCATTTTCAACGGTTAAAATAGTCCCTTTAAGCAAACCAAATAATCAAGAATTGACAATACACATCAAAATGCTGAAACCATGGAACAAACTTTATTTGATTTAATGAATCAAGAAAACTAAAGATGTATATCCCATTCAAGCTCATTTTTAGCCTTAATTGCAATTAAAGAGCAGGATTCAATTATCTCTCATAGATTGGTTTGTTTATCTAATGGACAATGCTTTTTCACTTCTGCCTTCTCTTGTGTAATTGCTGAATATTCATTTGGAATGCGTGCAAGATTGAAAATTTAATGTTTTAAACTTTATTTATGTGCAGGTATATCAGGTTTCTAGAAGGTAACTTAACAATTACACATGCGTTTTGTGTTTATGTTGTAGGTGCCCAAGTTTGCCACTACAGAGTTCTGTCAAGGCAAGACTATGAGATGGGGCATTGCTTGGACATTTGACACCACTGTCGTCTTCCCGGTAAACACCTGTATATTTTTATTATTTTATATTTTATTTAACATACTGAATGAAGATCATTAAACTATATATATATATTTATTTTGTGCATGCCCTACCTTTATTGGTTTTAAATTGTACCATAAGTGTTGGCGCGGGTACTTGTACCATACTTCTACATGTAATATGAGTTTGTCCAAGAACAGCAAATAGTACTTATTATACTTGTTGACTTCACAACTTCAATCACATATAGTTAATACTTCAGTTTTGTATGTGCAATTAGAGAAGCATTGCATTTTATCTTGTAACAGTCACAGATTTGAAAAAAAAAGTATGCCTCGTTATTTGTACATTGTGGATATTCTAGTGATCGCTGTAATCTTAAGTTTAGTTGAAAATTGACATGTTTTAGCCATTGAGCTCCCTAATGTATCTGAGTTTATGTCTGGCTATTCACAGTGACTGTCCATTATCGTACATCCCATACTTTGAATTCATTAATGATTTTTAGCTCATTTAAGCATTAAGTTGGTCAGAATGTTGATATTTACAATGTTTAGGCCAAGTTTGAATCTGAATCACATCTGTCCAAAAACTAGGTCACTGTCAAATCTTAGAAAAACCTTGTTACAACTTTAGAGACCACATTTATTATTTACCGGTACTCAATCTAGATGAAACTTGGTCAGTATGTTTATCTTGACAATATTTAGGCTGAGTTTGAATTTGGATGATGTGCGTCGAAAAAATTAGATCTCCAGGGCAAAACCTTGTTCCCCGTCTAGAAGCCACATATTTCCACATATTATCCCTACCTTGATGAAACTTGGTCAGAATGTCACCAGGTCAAATCTTAGCCTTATCTCATATAAACAATCTAAAAGCAAAATTTACTGGTATGAGTGGTCAGAATGTTGATCTTAACAATATTAAGTTCAAGTTTTAATCCGGGTCAAGATCTATGTCACCAGGTCAAGTCTTGACAGTTGTTGTACCTCGAACTCAGATGATCACTCCAGTGCCATCATGGCCCTAATGTCCTCAACATTTGCCAGAATTCACTAAGATTGTCTCTCTGGTTTCACGTTGCAGAAATCCGCCTTCAAAGAGCAGAAGAATGCCAAGCCCCCATTAGTCTGCAGTGTACAGAGAGGAGCTGCAGGGCTGCAGGAATACACTGTCCAGGCATACATCTGGTTCCTAAGGAAACTAGTGGAAGACCTCAAGGTATTTCCACACTAAACTTGTATTGATGTCATATCTATAACTCAAATAGTTAAAATCGGATCCTCATGAAACTTGGTAATAATGTTTATGGGCATGAGTTTGATAATCAGCCAGATTGCATTAAGCTATTTTTATGCCCATGGTAGGGTGGCATATAGCAGTTGAACTGTCGGTCCGTCCGTCCGTCTGTGCGTCCGTCCGAAAACTTTTAACGTTGGTCATAATTTTTGCAATATTGAAGATAGCAACTTGATATTTGGCATGCATGTGTATCTCATGAAGCTGCACATTTTGAGTGGTGAAAGGTCAAGGTCATCCTTCAAGGTCAAAAAATAAATAAAAAAATTGTTAAATGCATGTGTATCTCATGGAGCTGCACATTTTGAGTGGTGAAAGGTCAAGGTCATCCTTCAAGGTCAAAGGTCATTTTATTTTTATTTTGTTGTTGTTTTTTCAAAGCGGCGCAGTAGGGGGAATTGTGTTTCTGACAAACATATCTCTTGTTAATTATGGCCCTTGAAAAAAACAACTAAATTTAACTTCTTCACTCTCTTACTTACAAAGTTGAAACTGGATCATCACGAAACTGTGTGATAATATTTTCGGGCACATAATCTCCATTAAGTGTGATAAATAGCCAAATTGCATGAAGCACCAAGTCTTCTCAATAATGTCCTTACAATTTACCACAATTTGTCAAATTAATGTGTGCTTTCTGATAAGTGGTTTCTGTTCCATGACTTCAGTTTCCATCAACCAACCAGAAACTTATCTCGGGTTTAGATATTGGGAATTGTCAGGTCAAAGTCAAGGTCACTGTTATTTAAAAAAAAAATGGTTTCTGCTCAATAACTTCAGTTTGGATGGAGGTATTGCATTCAAATGTGTGTGAAGTTAACTTAAATGGCGACCTAGCATGATATTGCATGTGGGGCCAGTTGAGTAAAGGTCCAGGACACAGCTACTTAAAAAAAGAAAAACAGTTTACACTCAATAACTTAAGTTTGGAACATGGTGTTACATACAAAATGTATGCATATGTAGCTTACCTGCAAACCTAGCTTGGGCTTGCATTTGGGGACAGTCTGGTCAAAGTCAAGGTCTCTGTTATTTTTCCCGATGGATATAGTTTTGGCATTGTGCGTCCATCTGTCTGTCTGTCACAAACTTTTCATGGCTATATCACAGAAACAATATATATTTCAACATGAAACTTCATGTGTGTATAGATAAATATCAGTGAGGAGAAGTGCCATGCACAAGAACCATAATCCAACACTTTCTTAAATAAGAGTATGCTGTCTGTTATAAAGTCACTCAAGATTTTGTGGTCTCATAAGTAGACAAAGTAGCTCCTGACCAGACTGCGCAGGCTTGTCTGGAGCTACGCTGGCTGCATTTATTTATGGTATAAGATCTATTTTTGCATGACGTGCCTCATTTGTTGTCTTAATTCTGATTTCTTCTGTTGTGAAGATGATCTAACTAAACAAGTGATGCATTTATTATAGCGAAACTCACAATCTGATGCAATAAGTACGTTTTCATTTGTAGATTAATTACTACACAAAGCACTGTGGCAAGTTCTACACCTGCCTGATCCTACAAGCCAAGTCCAACACATGGTCCCATCAAAGGAGGAAGCGAAGAGAGCGGGACAGGAAAATGAGTTCATCAGATCCTCTGGACGCTCCCGATGGTAAAACCACTGAGAATGCAAGTGAAGCTAAGCCTCAGGATAAAGACCACAAAGAGAAGTGTTCTGAAAGTGGTGAAGTGTCTGTTGATAATGGATCTGAGCATTTGATGGAAGATGAAAAACCTGGCATGAATTCAACTGGTGATAATGAAAAAATGCTTCATGATGTGAAAATTATTGATGGCGTTGATCTGGTGAAAGAAACACCTGACTTGTGTTTGAATAGTGGAGAGGAAACAAAAGGGAAGAAGAGAAAGTCTATTGATTTGGAGACTGACATAGATAACGAAAGTAAAAAGCTCAAGAAAAATGTTGAAACCATTTCAGGTGATGGTGTAAAAAATGATGAGCACTGTGATCCCGTGGTAAATGTGTCCAATGGTCCTAAAATGTTGTCAAGGCACCAAATTGTTGAACAGTTTAAAAAAGAACAAGCTGAAAACAGTGCTAGTTTTGCGGTTAAGAAACCTATGTCTTTTTACGAACAATCTGAGCCATTTTCTGAAACTGAAGAGTGTTTGCTGTTGTGCAAGTTTGTTTTAAAGAAAGATGAAGGAGTAATGAGCCTTGCATTGACTCATCTGGCTGGAAACCGAGAGGCCATGCATCAAATCATGCAATTCTTTAAGAATAAACTGTCTGTTCCTAGTACATAACATATATTGTCTTACAACTAATCCTTTTGCCAGATCTCTTTTCACTTGTTACTGATTACAAAGATAATGCATTTCAAATGTTGTGCAGGCCTGGAAGGGTACATTGTTATGCTTATGTCAGTTAGTTAGTTAAATTTGTTTCTGTTCTCTTAGACCCCAAACTGTGGTGTGACTCGCCAAACTTTATGCTTTCAACTAAATATTATGCCCTCATCATCAAGGATTTTCAAATAATTACAATGGTTTCGAATATGTGCAGGATAGGTTCATCTGTCCTAGCTTTTGCAGACTGTAACTTAATCATTCCATTTTAAAATAACTTGCTTCAAATGCTCACGATGTGAAAACTGGCTTTATGACCTGTGACCCTGCCCCAAAGGGCAAAGTCACACTAAGGGGTATAAGGTCTAATTTTAGCATAATACAGCTTGCATGTACTGTAACTTCCTCATTCATCATGCTCTATGTATATAACTGACTACACATATTCTTCAAGTGGAGGCAGGTCACATATTAAATGCATGTCCCCAGCTCATCTGTCAAGGTCATACTTAGAAGTCAAGCGTTGTGCATAACACAGCTTTGGGGACCAAAACTTCATCAATCTTGCAAATGTAAAATATCTTGTCACAACTGTACTCCATGTGGACATTTCCTGTCTCAAATAAGACCCAAGTCCCTAGCCCAAAGTCTTACTTAGTATTCAGAGGTCATGATGCTGCTTGTCTGGACTGCAGCTTCATTTGCAATTGAAAAAAACACTATGAGATTGAAAATTAGAAGTTTATATCAAAATGTCTGGTCTGTAAATTAATCATTAATCATGCAATTTTAATATAACTTACCACAAATGAAATGCTGCATGTAAACTCCGTCAGGCTACCTTAAAGTTCAAGGTTAAATAAACAAAGAGATCAATTCTTAAATTTTGCCATAAAACAGATTATTTGGTCTGTAACTTCATTTTTAATCCTGCAATTTATTTAAAATTATTGACCACAAATAATCATCATGTTAAGACTGTGTGTCATGTGTAACAACCATCACCCTACTTGAAAGGTCAAGGTCTAACGTAAAAAATCAAAGGTTAAATTTGCTACAAAACAACATGTTCAGGCTGTAACCTTGTCAATCATGCAATTTTGAAAATAATGTATCAACAATTTTAACCATGTGAAGAAGGTGTGTCACACATTTGTCAATAGTGAGGTCACACTAGAGGCCAAAGTTCAAACGTGTGCATTGTTCAGCTTGTTAATTAATTACAAGCATTATTGACCATGGGCTGGGAATGTTTAATGATTTGTTCAAAATCAATGCTCTGTTGTGGAGACTGTGTATATTGTTTCTTTGTCAGATTCAGTCAGGGTCTGCTGCATGCCTTCTTTTTAGCTCGACTATATAATATATATATAGTGGAGCTATCCTACTCATGTTGGCATTAGCGTGAGCGTTGGAATGTTAAAGTTTGCGTACCACCTCAAATATTTTCTATGTCCCTTGACATATTGNGTCCTCTTCCAGTTAGAATATGACTATATTACCTTGACCTTATTGAATATGAACAATTTCCCCATGATGGCTTACTTTAAACTGTTAAGCACTTGAATAGTCGAGCGCGCTGTCTTCTGACAGCTCTTGTTTTACTCTGCTTATTGTGTCCCAAAACTATGTTATAAGAAGACAAATTTAAAGACTTTTGGCAAAATAAATCGGAAAATCAAGCTATTGTGCATATGTTTTTTTTTTTTTGTCTTGGACATTTTTTTTACATAGATAATGAATAATTAGATAAAAAGTAGTCTGTATACAGTTCTTTCTTAGCAGTTTAAAAATTTATCAATAGTGAATAGCCCTGTGCATTTCTGGTCCTTATAAGTGGGTGTGTATTTCAAGTGGTCTGTAAGTGTCACATATTATTGGTGTGATGGTTTGTAGATAATATAACTGCAGTATTTATGTAGTTACAAAATCAACATACAGCCTGTATGGAGTAAGACATTTATGAGTGAAAAAAAACTTATAGTGATTAAATGTATAATACAGAACGTGTGCAATGATAATTTTTTGTTTATGTAAGCCAAAGTCTTGACTGTTGATGATTGCAAATAAATCACATGCATATAGGGTTGGTGGTGTTGCCTGTTTCATTCACAATTTTCCATTACTGTATATGCGGTTTGGGAGTTTAACCCTTGACCTGCCAAAAATCATCAGCAAGGCACTACCTCACTATCAGCCTTCTGGATCTAATGACTGACCTAGAGGTCAAGCTTAGATAACCTTTTCTGGAGCCAATCAAATATTTGTCTTCTTGATTTTTCATACAGTCTTTTTAAAATTATCTCTTATTTGATATATCAGCTTCTAAAAGTATTTGATTTTAATGAGATTTAGTAGGGCACGCATAAGTGTCAGTTACAGGCATGAGTGCGTGCACTTGGTACTGTTGAACTAACTTCCTTCTAGAACTATTGTGGTTTTAATGAAGGACACAATACTAAGTAAGTAAAGATGTGAATTTCCCAATGTCTATTCACCTGCACAAGTGTATTGAACAATTTATTCAAATTTTATCACTGAAAGGAGTAATTTATCTACAACATTGGTAGTAAGTTATTCTTCATGAAGGCAGATGAAAAATTATAAAATTTACTGCCAGTGTTGTGAAATTAGTCTGGCAACATGACACAAATTCATGTCAATGCTACCAAAAAAAATTCTGTACAAAGTTTTACAGGAATGTGTTATCACATCGGTAAGTTAACCAACTCGCACTTCCTGGGTAAGCTGGTTTCCCAGTGCAAGCGCACATACTTTTGCAATAACTGACAACTACCTTACTAAAATCAGAGGAAGAATTGCCATAGAAAGGATTTCATGACAACTTCCCACACAAGTTACGTGGCAGGGCCTGGGATCTGACCCACAATCCTCCGATTTGTAGTCCAGCCGAGCTAGCCAGCTCTGTTCACTGTATTTCTGTGAAATGACATCATTTTGACATAATAATGTTATTATTTCCATAAAATACAAATTTGTTGTTCTTCATAGATTATCAACGTTTTGCCCACTCCTGTTCTTAATAATGATTAATTTCTCTGATTACTTGTGAATGAAAATGGATATTATACCAAAACAGACACATATCCTCTATATGGGTTAACAAATAGTCAAACCAAACCAGTTTTCATGTTTTAATTGCACAAAATGCTTCAACAAGACATAACAATTTGCGTTTATACAAATTTTACTCTTCACAAGTTCAACTTAGCATAACAGTTTCCATTTATCAAGCAAACTCTCGTTAAAATCATTTCAATCAAATATTACCCAATATCAAGGTACAATAATAACCTAGTATTGATTTACCTAGCAAAATAATCTGTTGATCAAGTTCTATGAATTAAAAATAAAGAATTTGTGTGAAGCATTGCTAAGTAAATATAACACCATTTCAGAAATAATTATCTTGTATAACCTTGTATAATCTTGTATAATGGTGAATATCACCTTTTTTGGTTTAAAAACAAATATTGAAAAGAATGAAAACCCAGCACATGTAAATAAATAAAACTTAAAAATTCAAACATAATGATGAAAAAGAAGTTGAAGTTGCTTTCAATGCTTTGTACTTATAAACAATAACTTTAACAATCAGCAAATTAGATATTACAATGGAAAATCATTAAAGAAACAACAACTCAAATGGAAGAATTTACATCGCAACTTATATTGAATATCTAGAAAAAACATCCAGGATGAAACAACAATAGGTTTTTGCAACTGCACAACATGTAGTAGCTAGTATATAAACATTAACACAGCATTAAGTAACATTCACGGGGGAATGTCATGTGCCTTTTTTATAGACCTAAAAGTAAATGTAACAAGAGTTCCGCAGTCGGAGACCCATGCCCCCCCCCAAACCGGGCCTTTCACATGTATTGTGACAGTGACCCTGACCTTTGACCTAGTGACCCCAATTTCAATAGGGGTCATCTACTGTCCAAGGCCAATGCACATGGGAAGTATCAAGTCAATCAGTCAATCCTTGACGAGTTATTGATTGGAAACGATTTTCACATCTACTGTCCAAGGCTAATGCACATGTGCAGTATCAAGCCAATTGGTCAATTCGCTGACGAGTTATTGATTAGAAACTATTTTCACACTTATTGTGAGAATGACCTTGACCTTTGATCTAGTGACCCCAATTTCAATAGGGGTCATCTACTGTCCAACGCCAATGCACATGTGAAGTATCAAGCCAATTGGTCAATCCATTCACAAGTTATTGATTGGAAACGTAATGGTCTACCGACAGACCGACCGACATCGGACATCCAGCAAAACAATATACCCCCTCTTCGAAAGGGGGGCATAATTATAGACCTAAATGTTTATATAGACAAGGGTCCTGATTTCATGTAGTGCTAGTATAGCACTGTGTATAATCAATGCACCACACGTTTAATGTGTAGCCTTATTGCCCTAATATTACATAAGACTGAAGGCAAAACATCACACTACTAACAAACAATGATTATTTAACCCTTTGCATGCTGGAATATTTGTCATCTGCTAAAATGTCATCTACTGAAATTCTAAAATTAGCATTTTCTTCGATTTTTTCAAAGAATACTATCAGAATAGCAAACAGTTTGGATCCTGATGAGACGCCACGTTCTGTGGCGTCTCATCTGGATCCAAACTGTTTGCAGAAGCCTTCAAAATTCGGTTGCAGCACTGAAAGAGTTAATGCTCATGCAAAATGTCCAATCAAGTGATGTAACTGAAAAATTGGGTACGAAACTTTCAGTCTATAATAAGCTATACTTTTAGGTAAGGGTCAACCAGAAACTTCAAATGACATGCTCATGTGGTTACATTTATTTCCTGAAGCATTAAGCCCCACAGATCAATATGTATGTCCAATTTTAGATATCAGATAATAGTAACTAATAAATCTGCCCACATATGCATAAAGAATGGATGTTCGAGTGTTAAATAAAAAATGAAAATGTTTAATTTATGATGATTATTAACACCAAAAATAGAACTTAGATCATTTTTTATAAGTATTGATTTATGTACTGCAGATTTTTCTTATATATTTCAAAGTTAATGTTTCACTAGAAAATAAATGAATGCAATTGAAAAACACAAACACATTTTTAGAAGCATAATACATACACAGTGTATCAATATTTAGTACAGAGGATTCAAGGGTTGTATGCATGATGTTAGACTTAAATTCTAGTTTTAGTAAAAAATTGAGATTTTTATAACCTATAAAGACAAGACTTTGAAGGCTACTTTTTTAATAAATGAATATCAAAATAAATAAGTGAGCTAGTTCTGGCACTGGTATCAATCTTCCTGGTCGGATTCCTCATCCTCCATGGGGAATCTTAGTACTGCAGCTACCCCTGTCAGCTGGCCAAGCTCTGAAATAATAAGTGTGTGTGTGTGCACAGGTGGTTAGGGTGTGGCTATGATATTAATTAGTAAACACATCATTTTGAATGAAAAATAATCAAATTATAACAAACAAAAACTGTCACCAGAGGATGACATATGCCCCCCAAAAATTCCACATTTTCAAAACCTTAACATTTTTTTCCACATTTTTCAAAACCTAAACGCAAAAGTGTGACGAAATGACGGACAGACAGACGGACAGTGCGATCACTATATGCCCACCTTTGGGGGCATAAAAATCAACTTCTCTGAAAATAAATAAATTCGGAGAAGTTAATTTTTCTTTATTATTTTATTATTTTCATTTAAAATGATGTTTTTACTAATTAATATCAAAGCCACACACTAACCACCTGTGTGTAGCTGCGCTATCACTTGTGCCAGTGCCATACTGATGAAATAGTATTGCACAACATATGCCTATACAATTTACAAACATATGATTTCGCTCCATTTTTAGTTTTTAGTGAGAAACATATCACAGTCATAATTGGCAATGGATCAGGAAATACATAGTGGCAAAATAAAACATTCTTACACAAGGTATTCCAAAACGCAGTGTTTGGTCTAGTGGAAGTGTACACTATCATTTATTAATGTTGTCCCTTCTGTTCTTAATATAATGTATATATTGAATTTTGTGAACCGTCTTGTTTAACTAGCTTGAAGGTTTCATGGTTAGTTGTGTGGTGTTTGACAAATAAGGCCTTATTGTTTTAGAAATGTATAAGGCACATACATTTTCAAACAAGAGGGCCAAGATGGCGCTAGATCTTACCTGTGAAATGAGCTTACCCAGTGGCATGATTTGAACAATCTTTATCAAATATCAAAGCTGCGTGCTTTGTTGTTAAAGATAAACAAGTTTTTTTTCAAGCTTTGACCTGGTGACCTAGATTTTGACCCCACATGACCCAAATGTTAAACTTTGCCTAAATATTGCCCTAACAAACTTCCTCCTAAAGTATCATCATTATTGAATCAAACATTAGGGGCACTTGAGTGTTTACAAGAATTTTGTAAGATTTGGACCTCGTGACCAAGATTTTGACCCCACATGTAAGATTAGACCCCATGACCTGGATTTTGTCCCCACATTAACAAACATCAAACTTGACCTAGATATTGTCCAGACAAACATCCTGGTCAAGTTTCATCATTATTGAACCAAAACTCTGGCGTATGGAGTGTTTACAAGGTTTTTGTAAGATTTGACCTGGTGACCTATATTTTGACCCCTCATGACCAAACATCAAACTTTGCTAACAAAAATAAATATTATGACCAAGATTCATAAAATCTGAAACAAAATGGTGACCTCTAGAGTATTTACAAGGATTTTTGTATAATATAATGAAAATTTTGACAATCTAAGGGCAATAATTCTGGCATTTATTATGCGATTTTGCGCATTATTAAACTTAACTGAGATCTTGTGGCCATATAGCTTCTCAGCAACTTTGATAAAGAATGCTTGAGAAATGTGAAAGCTAGAGTGTTTACAAACCAAATGTGGACGGACGGAAGACGGACAAATACCGATCCTAAAATCTCAACCTAGCAATCAGGTGAGCAAAAAGTGTGTTTTTTTTCACCGATCTGAGCCATTTTCCAACTTGTCCGAGATATCAATAAAACCAATGTCTTGACTAAGTTTTACAATGATTAGGTAAAAAATGTGTGTTCACAAGGTTGCTCTATAGTCATATAAGGAAAACTGCCGAAAATCCATTTTGCTTGTCATTGAAAATGGATTTCCATTGTAGTTGATAGGCAAAAATGAAAATCGATGTCAGTTAAAATCGATTTTCGATTGCAAAATCGTTTTGTGAACACAGGGCCGGTGAGCTCAAAATTGATTTTGGGGGCAAAAAAAGGGGTGCTTAAAAACTACTTTTTATTTTAAGTGCTGCACAAACGTTGGCATAAATACCTCATCGAAAAAGAACATAACAAAGCAACGTAAATAAGTCAACCACCAATGGTACAAGCCACTTACGTTCCCCTGACACATGTAGACTTGAGAATATGCGCACATCCCCTCCTGCCTCCCTAACCTGGTCTACGAGACGCACATAGCGACGACGTGACTTCAAGTCCATGGACCTGTCAACACAGACTTAATGTATGGTAAACCATAACCCATCTATGTAAGGTCCCCAAATGTATAAAAACAAGCAAATTCATTGAATTGATATCCCCCGCCAAACTAGAGCTTTGTCACAGATGTTATGTATACCCCTACATGCTGCATTGACACAGAATATTTACAAAGGGCCATAACTCCGTTATTAACAGAAGGTGTACAATGCCATTTGGTGTGCATCATCCTCTTATCCATATATACACTCATACCAAGTTTCAATGTAATCCGCCAAAGCACTTCCAAGATATGGCTCCGGACACAAAAGTGCCGGACGGACGGACAACGCCAAAACAATATCCCTCCGCCTTTGGCGGGGGATAATAAAATGAATAAATATGTAAACACTGATGACAATTTCTGCATCTTATGTTTTTACTGATGATTTGAATACGAACAGTTCCAAGCATAAAATTAATCTCAAGATCAACGAGTTTATGTCAATCTGAAATTCCATGTTCACTATTAGTTATTACACTATTAATAAGTTATTCAATAGTCGTTACCCCTGGATCAGAAAGATCAAGAGCACTTTCACAGTGCTCTGGTTTATTTCAATACTAATTGCATGTGTACCTAAAGAGTTCATCTGAGATGAGCAGCATTTCCACCCCCTGATGTTCAGCAGCCTTCTCAACCGCCTTCACACTGAAATCAGAGGAGCATGAGCATGGGCTGTTATCCTTCAATTGCAGTCAACAGCTACAGTGCGAGCTTTGAAACAAACGAGACTAATATCCCGCACTGCTTTGTCAGCTATGTTTCAGGGCAAATAACTCGAGAATGTGTGGATCACAGGCGAAGATAAGTCTCTTGATCATTTTCAGGTCAAGGTGATGACATATTTGAAGCTTGAGAAATGTGGAAGAAGTTCTCTCCGCAATATTTAACATTATATGCTGACTGACCGACCGACCAACAGAGTGACTCCAATAAACACCATCCCTGCCAGGTAATAATACAACTTCTGTGTTTAATTTGCTAAGTCAAATCTCTGATAACATGGCCAACACCATATTCATTTCACATACTGTCTGCACAGAAAACTTAATAGAAATGCGTAAAGTGGAGTTGCCTTGCAATTAGAAATTTTGTTTGTTTAATTCCTTTGACAGGAAGCATTCAACTTACCTTTCTGCAAAAACTACTATGGAAACACCGGCTCCATCAGCAGCAGATACAAAATTATCAATATACCAGTTGACAATATAAATTCTACTTTGGAAATGGGCTCTGTTGAACAAACAAAAAGGCGTCGAGTTTCAACATAATCAAACTCAAATTATTTGTAAAATTAAACAGAGCACTATACCACATTCTCCATGCCTGGTGGGCAAATAATGAAGAATAACAAATTGTTACCTTGTTAAACCCATGTCTTCATTGATCAGTGTTACTTGGCAAGAAATATACTTTGCTGAAGAAGAAATTAAACAAATGAGCCTCGCTCTGTGAAAAGGGGGTTTAATGCATGTGCGTAGTGTCGTCCCAGATTAGCCTGTGCAGTTCGCACAGGGGAATCAGGGACGACACTTTCCGCCTTTCAAATATTTTGCGTTTTAAGAAATTCTCATTTTAGCAAAAATCCAGTTTAGGCTTAAAAAATCATCCCTGATTAGCCTGTGCTTTATACTTTACACATGCATTTAACCCCCTTTTCACAGAGCAAGGTTCAAATACAATACCTGAAGAGTCCACACATCTGTTCTAGCAGTAGAACATTCTGTTCACATACCCATAGAAGGCGCGGCTTGGATCATTCTGTAGCATCTGATAGAAGTCATCCAGTGCCTTCACTTCGCTTGTTGCTTTGGTGTCTGCTAGTTTCATTGACACAGATGGGTCTTGTAAAACTTCTGTATGACAAATCAAGCAATCAAAACAATTATTATATACTAGTACATATATCACTTTTGTATGTGAATTATTTTTTACTTTTACCTGAATCTGATTGAGCACAATAAACAACATGCAAACTCTACATGTATCATGAAACAAGAGGGCAATAATGGCCGTAAAGTGCTTACCTGAGTTTGAGGTAAACAAATAAAAACTTGACCTGGTGACCTTGTTTTTGGACACACATGACCCAGATTCGAATTTATATAAAGATTGAGTGAAAAATGTGGCTTCTGGAGTGGTAAAAAGGTTTTTTTCAAACTGGGTGACCTACATGTAGTTTTAAGGAAGAGAACATAGAAATTAACACATCAAAGGCAAAAAATGTTTAATAAAGTTACCGGCAAGACACGCACATCTGCTTTCACTTTATTGGTAGGAATATGCACAAACTTCAATTATTTATTTTGACCTTCACCTTGAAGTTAGCAAATCTGCTGACGCATGCAACACTTTGTCTTGAATTGATGGTCATTTGTGATAATTATTTTAAAGTTCCAGCATGTACAATTACATTATGAGCCAGAAATGAAAATGTATGTTTAATTTATAAAATATGCACAAGTGTTCCCTGTGACCTTGAAGCTTGCAACATGGTTGTTACTCTGTTTGACACATCATCATTATATGACATTCATTTGTACTTCAAAATCCAATCATGCAATACAGGTGCTATATGTTGGTCTTCTTTCTATTTAACCCTTTGCATGCTGGGTAATTTGTCGTCTGCTAAAATGTTGTCTGCTGAATTTCTAAAATTAGCATTTTCTTCGATTTTTTTCAAAGAATACTATCAGAATAGCAAACAGTTTGGATCCTGATGAGACGCCACGTTCTGTGGCGTCTCATCTGGATCCAAACTGTTTGCAAAAACCTTCAAAATCCGGTTCCAGCACTCAAAGGGTTAAACCTCGAAGCATTTCTCACCTTGCAGAGAGTGTTTAAATCCAGAGGAGGAATGACACAAGACAAACTTAGATTTGTTGTCTGTTAACACTTTGTAGTCCAGTTTTACTGCTTGCTGGACCATGTACTCCATAAACTGGTCCTGAAATATTTGACAGGTATTTCATTTCAAATGTCCTGGTTTTCACTGTTTAAAAAAAACATGATCCGGGTATATATTGTTTGCACCTAGGTATGCCCATGAAACAGCTCAACAATTGAAAAAATTGTTGTCAGAACATTTTAGAATCTTATTATTGTCATTGTTGTTTATTGACTTTTAATAGAAATAATATCTTATTGGATGATAGGCCAGAGAGACAAATATTCATATGTTCTTAAGTCATGAATGTACATTTTAGCAAACATATTGATATATCAAGTGTTCAGCGCTCTTGATAATGGGCATATTAGCATAAATACACAAATAAAATCATAAAGATGAAGATAAAGAACACATTTTGCTATTCCGCTGATCAAAATTTCAGAAAGTAAGTGTATTTCAATTAGACGCTCAATAGGTTAGACAACTGTTACCAGCTGTATACCGACTGGTTTACGATATACAGGTACTATTCTGATTCTGTAAATTTATTATCAAAGCAGTCTGCCGATTTATTCTTTATATGAAATCATCAATGGTGTCAGCTTCTTCGGGCAAACAAATCTTAAATACTTTCAGCAAAAGCAATTATCACCAATTTATTGTGGCAAAACAATTCAGAATTAAAGGCACTTTAAATTGCAAAGGACCAGAATTTGTACGTTGTTAGAGAAAATCATGCCATTTCTTTAACTACAAATTTCCATCTTGAAGCATTATAAAACAACCTTTCACTTTATACCCGACGAGACTACATTTATTCACTGTCAAGTAACATCAGCTCTAAAGCCTCAACAAACAAGGGCTGTTTGTAAAACATGCATGCTCCCCCCCCCCATATGGGCTGTCAGTTGTAGTGGCAGCCATTGTGTGAATACGTTTTTTGTCACTGTGAACTTGACCTTTGACCTAGTGACTTGAAAATCAATAGGGGTCATCTGCCAGTCATGATCAATGTACCTATGAAGTTTCATGATCATACGCCGAAGTATTCTTGAGTTATCATCAGGAAACCATTTAACTGGTTCGAGTCACTGTGACCTTGACCTTTGACCTAGTGACCTGAAAATCAATAGGGTTCATCTGCGAGTCATGATCCATGTACCTATGAAGTTTCATGATCCTAGGCGTAAGCTTTCTTGAATTATCATCCGGAAACCATTTTACTGTGTCGAGTCACCGTGACCTTGACCTTTGACCTACTGACCTGAAAATCAATAGGGGTCATCTGCAAGTGATGATTAATGTACCTATGAAGTTTCATGATCCTAAACGTAAGCTTTCTTGAGTTATCATCCGGAAACCATTTTTCTATTCCGAGTCACCGTGACCTTTGACCTAGTGACCTGAAAATCAATAGGGGTAATCTGCGAGTCATGATCAATGTACCTATGAAGTTTCATGATCCTAGCGTTCTTCAGTTATCATCCGGAATCCATTTTACTATTTCTAGTCACTGTGACCTTGACCGTTGACCTAGTGACCTAAAAATCAATAGGGGTCATCTGCCAGTCATGATCAATGTACCTGTGAAGTTTCATGATCCTGGGCCTAAGCGTTCTTGAGTTATCATCTGGAAACCATCTGGTGGACGGACAGACGGACAGACCTACCGACATATGCAAAACAATATACCCCCTCTTCTTCGAAGGGGGGCATAATAAATCAGAAGTTATAGGTGAGTTAATCAATAATGCCTTAACCCATTAATGTTTTTGCACAAAGAGCACTATTAATCCTTTATATTTCCCTTTTTACCATTTTGTGACAAGTAGTTTTCTTATTTCCTCAATCTTTATCAAGAGCGCTATAAAAAGATATGCACTTCATAGGAAAGTAGACTTAAAAGCAATTATATACAGAGAAAATGTAGTAATTACCTTCACAAATCCTGGACTGGCTATTAAAAGGCATTTAACCACTGAAAATATCATAAATATTTAGTAAAAAGAATGTACCACCACATTTGTAACAATATACACACTAATATTGCCAGAACTACTTTTAACATTTTATAAGTCTTATTTCATTCATATACACTAATTGTATGTGCAGGGTTCGACAAATCCACTCGCCCGCTCGTAATTACGAGTAGAAATCGGCTTTGGACGAGTGAATATTCCGGCAGCGCTCGTCCTGCAGGGCGAGTGGCATTTTTGGCCGAAAAGATTCAAATGTCAAGTTTGAACACATCTTTACCAAACAAAACAACGTGTTTAATCGGGGTTAACAAATTAACCAGATGTTTATTATTGCACACTGCGCTAAAATTAGTCCTAACAACCGGTGTCGTGGTAAAAAAATCCGCGCACCTGCATTTTCGAGTAAGAAATGTGAAAAATCGAGTGTTGACACATCAATTTATTAGAGCGTAACAAATACGATGATAACCAATAAAAAATCACGATAAAACATATTAGTTACTGATTTATTGCATTTTTTTTATAAATTGCAGGGCAAGTACATATTTCAGCAGGGCAAGTGAAAATTCTTAGCTACTCGCGGGCGCAGGGCGAGTTTCTGAAACAAAATTTGTCGACCCCTGTATGTGAAGTGTAAAATTTGTAAATCTAAACAAAAATGTTTATCTAAATCAGTGATTAAATTGCTTGATCCAATTTTACCTACTGGTAACAATTTACAATTATGAGGCATATTTACTTTGACTGATCAGCCGTTATTTACACCTTTTTTTTACTAAATTAATTAATTCTTTTAAAGAATGACTTTTCACGTATGCTTACCGTCAAAGTTCACATGTCGCAAAATAGCTTGGATGATCTGATCATAAAATTTGGAAAGTCCCTGTAAAAAGATACAAGATTGTAAAAAAAAATGTTTTACAATGAATTTCAATCAATAAGTCATTAGACAATGTCAGTGAAATGTGGCATATAAAAATCTTCACCTTAGAGGGTGCTCTAAATAATGCGAAAATGGGTATTATGCAACTGGCGACCAAGATAGCTCCAGAATAGAATGAGCATCCACCAAAAACTGGTCAGGAGCTACCCTGTTCGCTTTACAGCAAAGTTTCATGGTCTAATTAGCGCCAATTTTGACTTCAGCAGATTATATGCAGAGGCATATCTAGAGCAACCCTGTTCCGACATTTCCTAAGACCCATTATCACATGATGCAATTAATATTATATTTACTTAAGAGTTTGGAAAAAAACAAGTTTCATTGAAAAATAAGGATAACTTTTAAATCGATACAGCTCCAGAATCTAGCCAATTCCAGAGTAATTCAACAAACAGCAAGTAAAACCTGCATTGACCAATTCACCTACTTTATCATGTTGTGAGCAGCTTCCTTTACGCTTACGAGGTATGTTTGTCTCCAGTTTTGCTCGGAGAAGTGTCATATTCGGGGTGATGAGACACAAGTGCGCTAGCCCCTCTTGCATGACAATGGCTGCCAGGTCTGCATGCTGTGTTGGATCACATGCCAGTTCTAAAATGGCAGTGTCATTAGTATGCGGTAAGTCTAAATTGTGAACACACAAATAAATTTTGAGATAAACTTACTTAATTTAATTGAAAAATGTTTGCTTAAATGAATAATGCATTATGGTATTTAGATTAAACCTTATAGAAAAGTGTATATACGCGAATATTTAAAACTGTGCATGTATTATAAGAACAAGATGCCAGTCCACAACATGGCGAGTCTATTGCTAAGAATGCCATTCATATTTTTGAAATTATGTTAACAAGGCATGTCACATAATGTGACGAATGCCCCCGAAAAGTGGGGGTACTGCAATCATTAACAACGAACAGTTTAAAACTATGAAGAAGTTAATGTTAAAATGTGTAAAGCAAAAATAAATTGTCATTGTAGGCTCCTTTGGATTTGTAAAAAATCTTGTCCTTTTGACTAAAATTGGGAAATTTAGTTGTGTGTTTTTTACTGGTAAATACTATAAAATTGAGAATAAAAGCGCTTTTGACATTAAAATTGCTAAAGTTTAACTCAAAGAGATGGGCAGGGAGCTGAATTAAAAATTGCCATGTATTTAAAACAAGAGGGCCATGGGCCCTAAGGCGCTCACCTGATAGCCAAAGGAATTAGACTATTCTGAAAAAATGCAAGCTGATTCATGAAGATTTGACCAAAAAAGTGACTTTTAACATGTTGTTTTTTTTACATATTCGACCTAGTGACATAGTTTTTAAGCTCATATGACCCAGTTTCAATCTCTGCCAAGACTTCATTTGGACAAATTAATGTTCTGACCAAGTTTCATGAAGATTGGCTAATAAATGTGGCTATTATAGCGTCAAGCGTCAACAAGTTTTCACTTTAGAAAAACTGCCCCCCCNGATCAAGTTTCATAAAGATTAGATAATAAATGTGACTTCTAGAGTGTTGTGTTAACAAGGTTTTACTATAGCCATATAAGGAAAAATGCCACGCCCCCTTGTGGCCATCTTTTTCAACGGATGGCATACATTTTCAAACTCAGCCCAGATATCACAAGTAAAAAATATTCTGACCAAGTTTCATAAGCATTGGACCAAAAATGTGACTTCTAGAGTTTTAACAAGTTTTTACTATAGCCATATAAGGAAAACTGCCACGCCCCCTGTCGGCCATGTTTTTAAACAGACCAGAACCATATTCGAAAGCATCCAAGAAATCATTAGACCAAATGTTCTGACTAAGTTTTATGAAGATTGGACAACAAATGTGACTTCTAGAATGTTAACAAGGTTTTACAAAAGCCATATAAGGAACACTGCTCGGCCCCCTGGTGGCCATGTTTTTCATCAAACCGGAACCATTTTTTCGAACTCGTCCAAGATATTATTTGGACACATGTTCTGACCAAGTTTCATGAAGTTTAGACAATAAATGTGACTTCTAGTGTGTAAACAAGGTTTTTCTAAAGCCATATAAGGAAAACTGCCCTGCCCCCTGGCGGCCATGTTTTTCATCCAACCGGAACCATTTTCGAACTCGTCCAAGATATTATTGGGACACATGTTCTGACCAAGTTTCATGAAGATTGGACTAACAATGAGACTTCTAGAGTGTTAACATGGTTTTACTTTAGCCATATAAAGAAAACTGCCACGTCCCCTGGCAGCCATGTTTTTTAAGCAACCGGAACCATTTTCGATCTCGTCCAAGATATTATTGGGACACAGGTTTTAACTAAGTTTCATGAAGATTGGACAATAAATGTGGCCTTTAGAGTGTTAACAAGGTAAATGTTGACGACAGACGACTGACGACGCACGAAGGACAAAAGGCGATCACAATAGCTCACCATGAGCACGTTGTGCTAAGGTGAGCTAAAAATAACCTTTAATTGGGAATAATTGGCATTAATTTGGGAAAAATACACACTTTTTGAGATTGCGAATGGGGCCAAATTTAGGCCCCAAATTTTTATTTAAAAACACTGCTAGACAATAACAAGAGCACCGCCTAGCGGGTGTAGACCGCTCATCTATTCGTCAAAGTATAAATCGAATCTGATCATAAATTAAGAAGTTATTGCAATTTTAGCAAAATTGTGGGGGTGTGGTCATTTATTACTTTATATTTCAAAAATGAAAAACAACAAATAAAAATATGGGGGGGATTCTGGGGGGGGGGGA
>VMBQ01006089.1:48137-61569 GCA_007657795.1 Dreissena rostriformis | reverse complement strand
CGACATTTTAGCAGGCGACAAATTTCCCAGCATGCAAAGGGCTAATGAGGGTATTATATATAGTGTTCAAGAGGAAACATGGTCACAGAAAGTGTTCAGATGATTTATCACTGAGATTTGTCATTGAAGGATTCATTTTACCAATTTTGGGGTTTTTATTTTGTAAAGAATGGCACATTATCCAATTGATTTGTTGAAACCTCTTATTTACTTTAACAACAATGTCAATCTCAAATGTCTCTCAGATTGTGCCACTGGTAAACCTACAGAGCTCCAGATAAGGTTTTGCGAAATTGTTATTGTTACTACCAGATTTTCAAAAAGAATTCTTAACTCTGAAATTTTATTCTTAACTTTACTACTGAGTTTCGGAAAATAATTCTTAACTTTTCTAAATGACNTTCTGTGCATTCAACTTACACTAGTGTAACTAGTTCACGAACTTTCACCTGTAACTTGTTTATTCCTTAGATACGGATAATGTTTTATTAAGTCTTGCCTTCAAATATATTTCTGGAATAAAATGCCAATAATAAATACAATAAAAACTTATCAATCACACCACAGCTGTTGTTTAAACGTTATTTTGCACTTAATATATCACATATCATTTCTGCTGTATTTTTGAACTTGTGTTTTTGCATTTTCACTTTTGGCAAGAAAATCTAATTTGGTACTTACAAAGTGACACGATTTAAGTGATACTAAATTTAAAATTAAGTGANTACTCTGTCCGTCAATGAGACCACGGAACCATGTGTGACATTAAAGCGGACGGGGTAGCTCCTAACCAGACTGTGCGAATGCGCAGGATGGTCTGGAGCTACACTGGCCGCAAATGGCATACAACCATTTTCGCACGACGCGCGCCATTTTTATTCTAAATGTAAGCATATGGAATACAAAACTAGTCGTATGTTCAAACATTATCGATCAATAGTTAACTTTTTATAAATGAAGTTTGTATTGCTTGAAGATAATTTATCGAGACATTGGAAATTTGAAATAATTAATTGTTTTTGTAACACAGAATAATTCAAACAACGCGTCACACAAATACACATTCGTATGACTTCCCTGCATTTTGTTTTTCGGGCCAATACGAGATTTGAACGTACGACGTCTCGAAGAACCATACATGCTAGCTCCTTCAGTGTAATTTTTTATATATTGAAAAGTTAGATACATGGACCTGAAAACATATCCGAATTGAACGCTCTGAAATTGCTTCACAGACACCTGTAGTATTTATTTTGGCAAAATATAATTTAGTTTTAGATTGCCAAAGCGCATTCTGAATCTAGTTCAAACGATATGACTATTTTAAAACGTATAAATTCACTGTCAAGATTACATTACGATAGCATCTGCCTTTTTATCGAAACTTCAGTTGTTTATCGAAAAACTGATTATACGGAAACCACATTAATCCAATTACTTTTTTTGTCATTAATAGACAGCATACTTTCATCACAAATCATATCCTCTAATTTCCAGTGTAATTATTTTGAATACCCATCATCCTGCGTAAATTTGTATAATAATTTGAATTTTGTCGAATAAATATGTTACTCGCCCCGTAATGCGTTTAAAACGGCGATTTCACATGATACTGGTAATGATTTTTAATTCGCCCGCAAACGCATCACGGTTTGATCGACCAAGCCTGAAGGTAATTTAAAGATACGCGTCCCACAGATAGCTCCGGTAATTAGTTCCCCACTCATAACCGTCTTTCATCAGACAATAAGATGAAAGATGGACGAATAGTTTAAATACGGAATCGACATCTTGAGTGAAGGGTGGACGAATAGTTTAAATACGGAATCGACATCTTGAGGTACTCGTAGAATAGACCTCTGCCCAAGCAGAATGCGTGATGCTTTGATAATTAATATCTAAAGGACATTTACTGCGGTTACTTATGCGCCTTTTTTTTCTTTTTATGTCCAATCACAACTGCAGAGGTGATTTAAGGTCGATATTGATTGTTGTAGTTTTGTAATAAAATTTGACGCGGTCAGTTCCGCAGTTATTTATTAATTTGCCAGTGCGTGTCAATTAAATCTTAAATGCAAATTAAGGGGCCATGTTTAAGGGGTCAGACTAGCAAAGCGTGTGAAAATGCATTAGGTATACACACGAGCCTCGTTCTGGGAAAATGGGACTCAATGCAAGTGCGTAAAGTGTCGTCCCAGATTGGCCTGTGTAATCCGCACAGGCTAATCAGGGACGACACTCTCCGCATAGACACGATTTTCGTTTAGAATTAACTTCCTTTAAACAAAAAAATCCATAAAAGCGGTGAGTGTCGTCCCTGATTATCCGGTTCGGACTGAACAGGCTAATCTGGGACGACAATTTACGCGTATGCATTAAGCCCCGTTTTCCCATAGAGAGGCTTACATGTATGTTGTCAATTACAAATGCTGTCTGAAAGATCAGGCGGTATCAAAGACTATAATATATGTATTTTAAGCACAAAAAAGCAACTTACATCACGCTTTAAATATAAAACAGATTACAAACCAGAATATGCACTGCCTTGTTTTCATTAAATTTGTTTGTTATTTAATTGTCATCCATTTAAGCATTGAACCGTTGCAGACGAACATAAATTATGTGAATTGGTTATTATCGTTCTGTACTGTAATTTCTGTTTTCATTTATAAAACGTTTGATATAATATTAATTAGGTTATTGAAATGTGCTTAGTCGTTTATCTGTCATTTATACGTATATTGCAAGTATCATATGAACACATTTCGTCGCTTGATTGCTTTAGTGCTCTAACTACCATTTTAATTTTTTGGAGAAAAACGCATTTAAAGGTTTAACATTTATTTAAATACTTATTTAACATTTATTTTCTCACTTATTTATGCACGTATGTGGACACAAAAATACCGGAGTGTTTATCATCAAACGGAGAATATGAATATAATTAAATATTAACTTTAGTAAATTATATATTTAGTTATATGTTAATGTTTTTTGCAATTTTATGCAATTTTATGTATTGAGATAGAGCATTCTGGTAAAAAAAAATCTGAGCGTGAATTCTACTTTGCTCTAAGTCCCGGAGATGGTGCAGTACAGCTTTCACCCGTTTTTAAAAATGTGACAACTGAATCTTGAANTGATTTTTGTATCATATTTTGCATATTTTGTATTATCATAATCATCATCGTCATCATCATCATCGTCTTCGTCGTCGTCCACGTCGTCGGAATTTATAAGGAAGTTATTATGACATTTAACTGTATAGTTCATTCCCCCCCCCCTTGTATGTTCGTATGCATGTTTCAAAATATATACTTGTGTTATGTAACTGAATTCCACATTGTAAAAAAAGAAATTATTTCTTAATGTGAATTCTTCATGAAATAAAGTTAGTATTATTATTTAATTTTTGTGATACGAGCACAATGAAACTTCATGATTCATAATATGATATCAACAGGAAAGAATCCTATCGGTTACTACGGCTGGACGTTTAATTAAGGCTGGTGACCAACTGTCTTTATGATACAGAATGGACCGTGTCCTGGACCGTGCCATGCGAACATGGGTCTTATGCCATATGCGACCAGCGTACCTATAACCACTCTGCGCATTCTCGCAATCTGTTCCTGCTCTATTATGTCCGTCAATGAGACCACGGAACCATGTGTGACATTAAAGCGGACGGGGTAGCTCCTAACCAGACTGTGCGAATGCGCAGGATGGTCTGGAGCTACACTNTGATCTAGCTTTACTTCATATGACCAAGCTTTACTCCATATGATCTAGCTTTACTCCATATGATCTAGCTTTACTCCATATGGTCTAGCTTTACTCCATATGATCTAGCTTTACTTCATATGATCTACATGTAGCTTTACTTCATATGATCAAGCTTTACTTCATATGATCTAGCTTTACTTCATATGATCTAGCTTTACTTCATATGATCTAGATTTACTTCATATGATCTAGCTTTACTTCATTTGATTTAGCTTTACTTCATATGATTTAGCTTTACCTCATATGATCTTGCTTTACTTCATATGATATAGCTTAACTACATATGATATAGCTTTACTTCATATGGTCTAGCTTTACTTCATATGATCTAGCTTGACTTCATATGGTCTAGCTCTACTTTATATGATCTAGCTTTACTTCATATGATATAGCTTAACTTCATATGATATAGCTTTACTTCATATGATCAAGCTTTACTTCATATGGTCTAGCTTTACTTCATATGTCTAGCTTTACTTCATACGGTCTAGGTTTACTTCATATACAATAATTGTCACAATGCCAGAGTGAAAACGATAATAAGTTGGCTAATCAGAACAATATGTGTCGTGTTCTGAGAAAACTGGGCAAAATGCTTGTGCGTAAATTGTCATTCCAGATTAGCCTGTGCAGTCCGCACAGGCTTATCCAGGACGACACTTTCCGCCTAAACTGGATTTTCGCAAAGAAGAGACATCATTTAAACGAAAAATTCCATAAAAGTGGAAATTGTCGTCCCTGATTAGCCTGTGTGGACTGCACAGGCTAATCTGGGATGACAATTTACGCACAAGATTTATGCCCAGTTTTCTCAGAACACGACACATATGATTGCACTTGTTGAGGATAATTTATGCCATGCTGGTTGACAACTTGTCCTGTTAACTATATATTAGCATGTTTATTTCTCAGTGCTTTACAATCATGTTTACCATGCATTGTTTTGGTATGTTGTATACTGTTGTTGTTATCGGTCAATACAGCTACAAACTCCTTCATTAGAGCAATATTTATGTAATCAGTATATCTACAACTCATTTACATAATATAAGCCGCGTCAAAGCTTCAGACCAGCCTGGGTATCCGCGCAGTTTGTTCAAGAGCTACCCTGTCCGCTAATGAGACTGCGAACACTTGCGTAGCTTTATAGCGGACAGCGGAGCTCCTGATCAGCCTTCGCTCGTGCGCAGACTGGTCCGGAGCTCCGCTGGTCGCATATTGCATATTACCCATTAACGCTGGACGCGGCTCACATAATATACTAGTGTTTCAGATTAAAAAATGTATGCACTATGAACAATATCCGTTGCTCAAAATTTATCTTTGGTAATGTACAGTTCATGTTAATGTTTCACGAAATATAACCTGTTTGTGTTAACAGTATAAACATACAATATTACTGAAAATAATTTTCACTTCATAATTATGTTTTACGGTTATCACCGATATATTTGGCTTCTAATAGGAAAACCCCAAACCACAGATCTTCATTATCAGCGAGGGTTCACCAATGATAGAGGAGAATTACCTCGAGTATTACTACCACATAGCGGTCCTATACGAGTTTATCCTATGTTCGGGGGTGACGCTGGCCCTGGGCCTATTGATGGTGTGGCATGCCAAGCTTATATCAGTCGGGGAGACCAGTATAGAGGTGCACATCAACAATACGCAACGCAAGAAATATAAGAAAAAGAACCTTGTAAGTCCCACAGCCCTGCTTTACGCATATACTCTTAAATTAATATTGTTTACATCTGAAATTTTGACACAGAAAAAATTTCACTCTTTCCTCATATATTTCGCCTTAATAGGCTTCTTTCAAAGTTTGTTTTTTTACAAATTGACTACATTTTCTTTATGTTACTTAACAAAACAATTGTTTTTTGATGTAAAAAAAATAATTGTTTACAAATATTTTTTCTACATTAAAAAGTTCCAACGAAAAATACATCGTTGGAAGTTGAGCACGCACATACATTCGAGAATCATTGAAAACCAATATGAGCTGTGCCGTTAAAATCGTATGATACTAGTACACTGTATATGATTTGTGAAGTATATGTTTTGATGAATGAATCAAAACTGGGTTATCAAAGATGAAATTCTAGCTGCAGCTAGTTTTTATTGTATTTATTCGAATCTATAATTTTGAATTTCTGAGAGATGAAAAGAATAATATACAAGACGTGTATTAGTACCTGCTTCAGACCTATCGCAAGGTTCACTTACCAGGAATTGTTGCTATGACAACACAATATTATTCGAGTGCTTGGTGAAAGCTCAGTTCATGTCACCAAGCTCCGATTTCTCGATTTCTGTTATAAGAAGATAAATTCAATATTTTCATATTGCCATACAACTGCATTACTAAAATTGCAAAGAAAAAAAACGTATTAAATACAAATTGTTTGTCAGATAATCATATTATTTAAAATTGTGCTTGTGACATTAATAATAAATAAGTATTTTTGACTTATGAAATAAACCCAGTATCATGAAGGAAAGTCATGACATCGGGATCAGGTTCAAATCGTAGAATAAGTTGTGCATTGGTGGAACTTTCAGAGCGTGCGTGTGGATAGTATTTATTCATATAATTGTGTGACCACAAACACCTGTTTGTGTTTCAGGTATACAAAAATCCATTTCACTACGGTTTAAAAAAGAACTGGATGGTGTTTTTAGGATTTTCAAATTTTAGGTAAGTTTTGTTTCTGTTTTACAAGTATAAAAAACGTACATTCTTGAAACATTTAATGCGTTTGATTGTAAAATGTAAACATTAGCCCACCATAAATTTATTGCACATGTTGTATATTTTTTTGCTACAGACCTGTGTAATCAATAAAGGTGCAAAGGTGAATGCTATGGGGCAATTGACCTTTACCTTTCTTTAAAAAGTACGGAAAAACGTCAGTTTTGCGATTGTAAGCGCGCTTAGCGCGGCGTTAATACTTCAATCAGCTTAAATTGCAAAATAACGTCTTTTTTTAATCCTCTTACAAATGACGGATACATTTTTTTTATTGAAGTTAATAACTACAAACGGTATCAAATCAAAACTACTTGCTCCCACTTTCGTGCTGTAAATGAAATTCCATCCTTGTCAGGATATGCATACTGAGGAGGATACTCAGGAGATACCACAAAACCTTGCTTGCTTTTTTTATAGCGGAAAGCGTAGACCTGAACAAACTGCGCAAGTGCGCAGGCTGGGCTTGAGCTACGCTGGCCCCATATGCCATAAGACCAATGGCGCGGATGTAACAGTGTTACATGCCTTTGACTGTGTGGAAAGAAAATGCGTCTTAAATCAAATATTGATTGTTTCGACGACAAAGAAATAAATTCATAATAAGCCATGTAAGGACACATATGATGTGATCACACGTAGTTAAATTTGTATCTACGAACACTGTTATGTGGTTTAATATACGCGTTCTTCATAAGAAACATTGCATGCGGTGGACATGCGACTTTTAAGTGAAAAAGAACACAACAAATATACTTAAACCTTTGTTTTTAATTTAATAAAGTTAATTTCCTACCTTTTTTTCAAAGTCAGGATTGGGTCGAACATCTGTTTTTATCACATGCCATACCCTGTTTCCCATGTAATATAACCATTACATATATTTTTATATTACACATGTGTTATTTACTTTTTAAGCGTTTTCATCGGCTTAGTTTTCGTTTATTGACCAATCGCATTTTGTTATTTTGCTGAAATGACGTTGATTGGTCAAATGACGTCACGAAATGTAAACAACATTCGGGATTTATCATTATGTTTGTGTAAATATTTATTTAATTTGCTCATTTAAAAGCATGTGATAAAAAAGATCTGACACTCGTTGTCATATCATACCATATTTTATTAAACTCGTCCAGGAAATTCGTTAGTAAGCTCGCCAAAGGCTCGCTTACTAACAAAATTCCTGAACTCGTTTAATAAAATATGGTATGATATGACAACTCATNATCCCACGACAAACATACACATACAACTGGAGTAAGCGCCTTGAAATGATGCAAAATCATGTGTGGGAATTGATGCGATTTACGGGTCTCCGAGACTTACATTAACACCCCCCCCCTCGATAAGGCGACGGAGGCATGATTAGTATGGTATTAAATTTAAACTGAAAATTAATCAATCTACTCTAAATCCATTTTTTAATATAAATATACTTCTTCGAATAATCTTTATCCGAACTTATATCTTGACGCTTTAAATCGATACGACTGTTGCTAATTTAATTCTATTATCCATTTAAAAGGAACCGAATACTATTATTACTCTAAGTTTTCGGACACTCTGTTGTATTTAAAAAAATATTTTCCGTCTCTGAATTTTCGGACACGAAAAAGCAATAATTTAAGTGCCCGAAAACTTGGAGTTACAGTACTGCACCAACATCTTTATAAAATATCACGGTTTCGAACATTCCAACGTGGGTTATAACGCCGTTCCCCTCGCCAATTTCAGCAACAACATTATCATTTGTGGTGAACAAAGAGGTAATAAATGGTCCGCTAGAAAGCATGGGCAGACGTTTATCGACGCACTAAACTTTAAATCAAATAATATTTATAGTATTACTTGGATGGGACATGGTATTTGGATCCCTTGGGAAGAAACATCAATGCGTAGAGAAAGCGGGACCAAAAGTGTGTTTGTGTTCCATTAAAGTATTCTTTTTACATTTGTGCTCAACGATGTTTTATAATCCTTCGGTTTTCGATCCGGTCAGGAGATAATCTTGGGCTTTCCGCGTATGATGTCAAATAAAACCGGCCCAAATTAACTTATGAATAATTCATTGCCCTCCGCATCGCGCGGAACTCATTTAGGAATGATATTATGGTGCTCTAAAACTGAAAGACATAAAATACACACAGAATGCGACCGTTTTGAACAAAGAAATTCATGAAATTTCCGTTGAAACCAGCTCCATTTTTTACGAACCAATTTCTATGAGCCTCGCTCTGGGAACTCTCGTTTAATGCATGTGCGTAACTTGTCGCCCCATATAAGCCTGCCGTCCGCACAGGCTAATCAGGGACGACATTTTCCGCCTAAACTGGACTTTCTTAACAAAAAAATCCATAAAAGCGGACTGCACAGGCTTATCTGGAATGACACTTAACACACATGCATTAATCCAAGTTTTCCTAGAGTGCGGCTCATCAGTGTCCACTGAAACTTGTTTCATTCTACAAGTTGTGTCATTTCCTTTTGCCAATCTTTTATTTTTGTATTTCTTTTCTCACACCGTATCGTGTCCATTAATCTCTACTTACTTCCCGCACAGCATGTAAATTCCACAAGCACACAGACACAATTGTGACATTAAAAAAAAATCAAAGTCAACCTTTGACCATGTCAAACACGCCCTCATCAAAATGTAAATACTTCCACACATATTTCAGTCGAAACTCCAAGAAGAAATACTGCTATCTCTTCCATGACTAAGAGTTAGAAAAGGTGTCTGTACACATCAGAGTCATTTATATAAGTCTTCATTCGGAGCTTCAGCACATATCAAGCATATCAAGTAATTTACATATTGATCAACATATCGGTTTGAACTCATAGTATTTGAGCCTCGTTCTGGGAAAACTGGGCTTAATTATTGTGCGTAAAGTGTCGTTCCAGATCAGCCTGTGCAGTACGCACATGCTAATAAGGGACGTCACTTTCCGCAAAAACTGGATTTACGCCAAGAGGAGACTTAATTGAAACACAAAATACCATGAAAGCGGAAAGTGTCGTCCCTGATTAGACTATGCGGACTGCACAGGCTTATCTGCGACGACACTTTACACACATGCATTAAACCCTCATTTCTCAGCGCGTCTCATATTGATCAAGATGTCGGTTTGAGCTCATATTATTTAATCATATATTTACACGAACTTTGGCATCAAACGCGACATTTCGACAGTTACAGCAAGAAAATGAACATTTCATAAGACAATGTGGTTCAATTTTCCAAAGTGACAATTGCTTTGTATTTTTCGAGCTGAATTATGACAGAGTCTGGACAAAAATTAACGGTTGATATAAATCAAATTCACGGTTGTCTAACAGTTGGTTCTCGTTATTAGTTAAACGTTTTGCTTTTTTATTGCCAATCGTAGTTACGCCTTGTGATTCGTTCTTTGTGTTTTTAAGTGTTAATTTTTATACTGAACGGTGAAACGAAGGACAGAAACCCAATCGCCGAGTTACGATGAATTTGTAATTAAAGTTGATAGTGTTTTATTGCCACGTATCGATCTGCATTAGTTGTATAATAGTAGGAATTAATCAAAACAATCGCTTGATTATTTCCCATTCTTTCAGATAAGTCACCGATGATATTTAAGACAAACCCTCATTTCAAAGAAAATCCATATACCCAATGCACCGAAACCGTTATCTCAATATTATTCATTCGTATTGTTTTAGTTTGCATCTATCACAACAGCATTAATTGGTATTACGAGTTCATAATGAAAACAGCGATCTAAATGTCATTAATTTTACTGATAACGCAGAATGTTACGATTATTTATACAAACAGCCTTTCATCTCGGAAAACAATATCCGAAATTATGACTCCGGAACACTGTTAGATCTCCTACTTTATTGTTTCTTTTATCTAAACTGATGTAACTCGATAATTTAAATAAATAATTGTATATCAAATATGTTATTACACTTTAACACGTTGAAAAACTCTGTTTATAATTAACTTACTACTACTATTGCTTCTGCCGCCACCGCCGCCACCACCACCACAACCACTCGTCCGTATAAACGGACTCACAGAGCCTTCGATAAGTTTTGCTTTGGCAGCTCTTGGAGTCCATAATTATGTACCCCTTCATAAACACAACCGCAGTTCTACGCAGCGGATAAGTGCGCATCCCTAAGCTGACGTCGTTCGAGATAAATTGAGGAAAGCAATGAATAAACTTAAAAAACACGTCAAATTTATCTGAATTGCAACCTAAGGACGTTAACCTTTGCATGCACCGTTAAAAACACAACGATGTTTCAAAACACAATTATTGTTGACATTTATGTTGAAATTGGGAACAGTGTATGTTCAAAATCGTTATCGACTTAGGCTACATCACACTTAGTTGTCCCTCACCCGATGTGCAAAAGATACTTTATGTCGGCAACATTGTAACAGTTATACCAGGGGCGGGTCCAGGATTTCTGGTTAGGGGGGATATTGAAAGATTTGCTTGGGGGGCCTAGCGGCCCCCTGGTGGGTCCAGGGAAAAGCCCTGCTAGGAGGTCCAGGGGGACGAAGCCCGATGTAAGCTCCACAATTTTGGTGATTTTGAAGGCTTTGACAACCACTTCTCGAGAATGTCACGCCTTATGTACTTTCATCAAATTACTTTCTTATAATGCCAAAAAAGTGCATAGTTTATACGTAATACGGATGGATATAGCCGGAAGAAATGCTATAAAGAACAACACACTGACTGTTATCAGGCTAGTGGCGAAAACAGCAGGGAGAGGGAGAGCATGAAAACACTTTTTTGTACCTACAGCAAGATAATGACCAAGATGAAGACGAGATTTTATTTAATGTTCTCTAATGGTACCGTTTGCGTGGATTTGTGGTCAAGACAGGCAAATGTTGATATGTTTTTGCAGTTTCAGTGTTCCTTAGCCCTTGCATTGGTGATCAAATTTTTCACCTTTGGAAAATAGACGGCGCATTGCAACTCTCAGCAACCCTTTGGGTTATAAAGCTGAGAGTTGAATGATTGCAACAACCACCACCACCACCAGCACCAACCACACCACCATCACAACCACCATCACACAACCACCACCACAACCACCAACACCACCACCACCAGTTTACAACTACTAATACTTCTACTACTATTATTACTACTACTAATAATAATATTAATTACAACATTAATTATACACATGACTAGTAATTTATATTCATCTATATTAGTCTCTTTTATGATTATACATATATTTTGTTGAATGTCAACCCATTGACAATACTTACAAAAATGACTGCCAAAGCCTACAAGCAACTATAAATGCCTCGACAATATACAAGCGTGGAAAAAAATCTTTATTTGAATGTGTTTGATAACAGTCAGTTAAAGTGTCTAGCCCGTTAGCAGTCCATTAATTGAAATTAATACTTTTTATAACAAATACATAGCCACGAGATAATCATATTTTGGAAGGTTATTGGTAAACTATAAACCAAATAAGCAATTAGAAATGTATTTAATAATTTACTCTTACAGTGGAGATGGTATCGCCAGAGATATAAGTTTCGACACATTAGAAATTGAATGAATAATAATTGTAAATTTTCCATTCATTGGGTGGGTTTTAATATGTTATGTTTATGGATTTGTGGTTTAACCAACTGATAAAGCCCAATAAAATAAATTGGTGGAAAACTAATTAAAAGCCATATGTAGCGTTCATAAAAACTGCATGCGATTTAAAATCACATATATATGTAAATGAGTCTAGATCATTAACCTTGCGGTGTTTAGAGCTGAAACTTATTTGGATGAAAGGTTTTTATTGTATACATGCCTCTTAAAATCAAGTATATAAAAATGCACACATAACATTGTCATCGTTTACTAAATATATAATATAACATATACCTACACAAAGCAGATGTTTCTTATTGAAGGATACATATAATAAATTATCAATTCCAAGCGTCGAGTAGTACTTATAATAAATGCACGTATTATAAACTGCTGTTAATGATTGATAGATATAAAATATTTATTTATTCATTACTCATAATTTAAATATCACCACACTGATACACGTATGTATCTTTATGTAATCTTTTAAAAACAAGTAGTGTCATTAGTGGTTTACATTATAAGCGAATCGTTATAATATAAAACGTGTAATGAATTCTTACAATATTGACAAACAGTGCATTTATATTTATTAACAACAACAATCTTCAAACAACAACAACAACAATATTTATTTTAGCAATAATGCTTACAATAAAGCTTCAAGCCTACAGTAGTGAATATAAATATACTTCTGGCTCAGATACTTTATTATTTGATAAAGTAAGAAACGTAATACACACATGAGTCCAAATAAGTAGGTGACATGTTTAACTAGTTTTGATCTTCTTAATGCACTGTATTATCCGACGGAATGTGTGTGTGTGCGTGTGTATGTGTGTGTGTGAAAACTGTAAAACATATGTATCGATTGAGCGAACAATTTACAAATATACATATCTACGTGGAAATATAACAGTGCAGTACTAGTTTTTCGTACATCTTACGTTTCATTTATTTTATAAAAATGTTTCATATGGGATAAAATAATAGTGTGCAACGTATATTCAATCATTATAGGTCAATAGTAATCTATTAATAAAAATGTAGCTTTGATTGTTTTAGGATCATTGAAAGAGACATACGAAATTGGAAATAATCAAAATTATTGCAATATATATGATTATTTACTTTTTTTAATCAGACAACTAAATTCGCAATCAGTTTATTTAAGTTAAATTTGCAAATCGGCATAAAGCCTTTGACCATGAACAAACAAGTAAATAATATAAGTTAATGGTCACTGTGCAGTAACCTCTCTAATAAATAAACT
>VMBQ01006089.1:0-47925 GCA_007657795.1 Dreissena rostriformis | reverse complement strand
CGTTAGCAGTCCATTAATTGATATTAATACTTTTTATAACAAATACATAGCCACGAGATAATCATATTTTGGAAGGTTATTGGTAAACTATAAACCAAATTAGCAATAAGAAATGTATTTAATAATTTACTCTTACAGTGGAGATGGTATCGCCAAAGATATAAGTTTCGACACATTAGAAATTGAATGAATAATAATTGTAAATTTTCCATTCATTGGGTGGGTTTTAATATGTTACGTTTATGGATTTGTGGTTTAACCAACTGATAAAGCCCAATAAAATAAATTGGTGGAAAACTAATTAAAAGCCATATGTAGCGTTCATAAAAACTGCATGCGATTTAAAATCACATATATATGTAAATGAGTCTAGATCATTAACCTTGCGGTGTTTAAAGCTGAAACGTATTTGGATGAAAGGTTTTTATTGTATACATGCCTCTTAATAACAAGTATATAAAAATGCACACATTACATTGTCATCGTTTACTAAATATATAATATAACATATACCTACACAAAGCAGATGTTTCTTATTGAAGGATACATATAATAAATTATCAATTCCAAGCGTCGAGTAGTACTTATAATAAATGCACGTATTATAAACTGCTGTTAATGATTGATAGATATAAAATATTTATTTATTCATTACTCATAATTAAAATATCACCAGACTGATACATGTATGTATCTTTATGTAATCTTTTAAAAACAAGTAGTGTCATTAGTGGTTTACATTTTAAGCGAATCGTTATCATATAAAACGTGTAATGAATTCTTACAATATTGACAAACAGTGCATTTATATTTATTAACAACAACAATCTTCAAACAACAACAACAACAATATTTATTTTAGCAATAATGCTTACAATAAAGCTTCAAGCCTACAGTAGTGAATATAAATATACTTCTGGCTCAGATACTTTATTTTATTTGATAAAGTAAGAAACGTAATACACACATGAGTCCAAATAAGTAGGTGACATGTTTAACTAGTTTTGATCTTCTTAATGCACTGTATTGTCCGACGGAATGTGTGTGTGTTGCGTGTGTATGTGTGTGTGTGAAAACTGTAAAACATATGTATCGATTGAGCGAACAATTTACAAAAAGTCACATACGATATGTAATTAAATATACATTTTCAATATTAAATATACATATCTAAGTGGGAAAAAAAGAGTGCAGTACTAGTTTTTTGTACATCTTACGTTTCATTGTGTGCAGCGTATATTCAATCATTATAGGTCAATAGTAATCTATTAATAAAAATGTAGTTTTGATTGTTTTAGGATCATTGAAAGAGACATACGAAATTAGAAATAATCAAAATTATTGCAATATATATGATTATTTACTTTTTTAATCAGACAACTAAATTCGCAATCAGTTTATTTAAGTTAAATTTGCAAATCGGCATAAAGCCTTTGACCATGAACATACAAGTAAATAATATAAGTTAATGTTCACTGTGCAGTAACCTCTTCAACTATGTAATCTAACAATGTATGTTTGTGTAACCTTTGCTCATATTGTCATGTTATGCATGAAATAAGCTTGAAATAAATAAAATTGAAACTTGAAGTAACTGTTCTTTATTCAAATAATTACATTTTCAATTGATTACGCATGAAAATGCATCTATTACTAATCCGAAAAATGTAAATATGAAGAACATAATTTAACATTACACATTGAAGAAGCGGCTAAAGCTTGTTATTTTTCATCTCATTGATGTTAATATCTTTAATACTATCGGTTAATTATTCCAATAATAATTGCCTTTTTCACAGGATTTCTTGTGATTTAACGGATACCATTCAACGTCGATTTTGACATATTTAATTTAAGGACTTTCAAATGTTTGAGTATAATATATTAACTAGTTATAAATACTCAAAAGTTTTAAAAGTATATATATATTCGCCATTTGTGAACAGGTCTTTAATTACAAGTCATGCAGTCGTTCTTCACTGCCGATAAGAACAAAATGTCCCAGATGAATACAATTCTAAACACAAACTAGTTTTCGCCATCAATTAATTATTTATAAAGTGGGTTTGTGTTATTGGCTTAAAGCAAAGAATGATTTCAATGCAAACGCTCACACGTTTATTAAAAACATTTTGGACGTAAAATTGACTGGCCTCACAGAAAAGATTGTTACAAAAAAAAATCAAAAAGGCACTGTACACGAATTATGTCAAAGAGAATACGTGATCGGATACTTAGACATTGAAAATATTAGTTTCTTTTTCGGGCCGAACAGAAATATTCTTTTCATTTTTCGGGCCAAACCGGATTAACAATCTCCAACTCGGCACCTTACATGTATTTGTTTATCCTGTCACTTAACCATTTCGTAAACTAATATAACATTTCAAGAAAAATGACTTCATCCACAACATAACCTTCGCCATTGATGGGTCTATAACATGTATAACATCCATAACGTCTTATTTACTGCATGTTTCGTAGATAAAATAGTTCCGTACTAAACTGTATGTTTTAAATTTTAATGTTTTACAATATACACAATGAGTGATACTAATACAAAAAAATGAATCAAGAGAAGACTTATTAAATTGATAGTTAATCACGAATTCTGTATTTCAGTTTACCTAATTTACAAGGCACGTGCACTCTCCCAAGAGCGGTATAACACGCACCAATATCAGCATAATCGTACAAAGTCAATGAAAATCGAGACATCTGGAAAATGTAAAAAAAAGACTGGCAAATGGCAGGAATTGACAGAGACTGAAATGAAATAGATTTCTGTATTCCAGTGAAATACATTATGATCCTTGGTGTTAAGTTTCCAGATGTATGCATTCAAAGCTGCTACTTTACAGTGAGGAATTGGTATGCATTTATTTATCTAAGAAAAAAAAACTTTTTTATGCGGTCCTCAATTTTCAACGTACTACTTTTTGGATGATTGTTATACCAGTGCCTTTCTCAATAATTGTTATATTAAGAATTGTGTGCATAATAACAGTTAAACACTCGTGCATTCCAAACCGTTGCCATTTATTGTTAGATGAAGTCCTGTTATTTTTTATTCCGTATCTTTACACACAGTGCTACCTAATGAACATGTTAAAAACTTATCATTTAATAACATTGCTAGAATAATATAAAGTTAATCTAGGCGATTGTTTGCACTCTGTGTTGGTTTGTCCCCATGCACAAAACGGCATAACATAACGCCTTACATTGACGAAACACACGAATCAATCCAAAAGCAGTCTTGTTCATATGCAATGTCACTGTATATTCAACACAAGATAATAATGCAGGTAAATACAATGGCTAATTCGACCCTATTTAAATATCGGCCATGGTGGTTGTAATAATAAGTATTAGGTGGCTTGGTGGTGTTGTGCAATGAGAACGTACCAAGTCGCGACCAAAATAAAGAACAGATATCTGGATAATCCAATTTTAATATGATGGATATCTGTGTAAGAACACATTGCAATATTAAAATGTGTAAAAACGTCTTAACCCGCTACATAATAAGTCCATTTAAGTGTATGCATTTTAAGAAAATTAATCAGTCATTACAAAGAACAACGTGCAAGTGTATGCATCCGACTTGAGGCTGCAAATGGTGGACATTATCATTTTTTCGTAATAGGAACAAGCTTGTCTTAACATCTTAATAAGTATGACAACATATGTGTGCGATAGCAACACTTATAATTGCATACAATCGCATGCTTTACTACATAAAATGCGTTTTTTTTTAAACTTTTTATGACTATTGCAAACTTAAATAATATTCAATAACATGCAAATAAATTAAGGTTATTGCAATATAAAATAAACGCGTAAATAATGACGCATGTTCTGTAGACTGTTAAATTGCATATTAATATATTTAATAAAATAACAGTGAACAATAGGCGAGCTGCATTGTCGTTTTTGCTATATTTTTTACGAAGTGCGTTGTGCACAGATGTAAAATGCCAACAGAGTGTCGTTAGAATCACGTGACGCGAGTTCTTATCTCAATATTAGATAACAATAATCGCTTTATGGAATACTTCGCAATTAAAACCAATGTAGCAACCTATTATAAAACAGTAATACAAGAGACTCAAGTGATAAACAGTTTCGGGTGTACATCGCACGCAACGATTTCAGCCGTTATCCCCCTGCGATCTTCACTATTTTATTGACATTATAAACCCCCAAACACCGGTACGAATCCCTGACTGTAATTACTAAAACAACTATAAAGCTTTGATTGGAATTACTATCCAATCAATCACGCGCATGCCGTCCGGGTTGTTTGATGTGTCCGTTTGGAAGGGCTATATGAAGTATAGGCGATTGTTCGCGAGCTCGCCAGAGAATTGCCTAATGTAGTCGATAGCGTGTTAGATGTGAATAAACCCTCCAACCTTTTGCCTTCAAATTGTTCTACACACTGTACCACGGATTCGAAGCACGCATCATCTGTTGTCTTAAATCCCCAGACAACTAGGCAAAGCACACTTCGAGAAGGCTTTCAATGCTGTTTAATCAAATATTTAATAATACTACCGTATTACGCGGTAGACTTCTCGGGCCTGCGGCAAGGGATCTCTCTGTGTCCTGTAGATTATTCACTAAAACCGACAGATACTGTTTTGCAATAAACCAAATTGGCTGGATCTAATTGCGCAAACAACATTTTGTCATTCTTTAACACTATTATCAAAATTGAGCTCCGGTCCCCGATGGGTCTTCGATGCCCTTTTAAATCAATCATGCCTCTGAAGTTAGCGCTCGAAATTGTATCATTATTTGCTTTATGACATATAAAGCGCAATAACATCGACATAACGTTCGATTTGCGACCGGAAAATACGTTTGTCCGAAAAACTAGAGAGTGCTTGAAAGACCAGGGTATGATGAGATTGAACATCAAGTTGCTATCGCAAATTCAGCCATATCGAAATATTCAGTCCAAACTTTTTTTCTGTGAAATGTTGTACATTTAAATGGAACGATGTGTTTTTTATAATACGCTTTAAAAATATTACATAATTATGGATCTACCGAATTTCTGAACGAATAACCGTTGTCTGTTTCATATTCATATATCATTTGATTCAGAATTGAATAGGTTTTTCAACAAGGCCGTTTATAAAAAGCATCTCTGTGGAATACAATATAATAATACTATGGTATTAAATATTAAAAATACGATTTATGTGTTATTGACCATGTGTCGGAAAAATAACCGAAATCTGCACCTGAAAAATATAGTACATACATTTATACAAGTTATTATATAAAAATAATTATAATTATTTATATAATAATAATAATAATAATAATAATAATAATAATAATAATAATAATAATAATAATAATAATAATAATACAGATTTATTTTTATCATTATGTTTTTACATTTGTCATATTACTACCGTTCATTTGGAGATATTTTCTACATTCTTTTGAACATGGTGATTTGTAATACAGATATACTAATTTTTGTATAAAGACACCGCTTAACGTTGAGCGAAAATACGTTTATTAATTTATATCTAAATATAGAAAATATTTTGGCTGAACATCAGTGTATTATATATATTATATAATGATTTTTATAAATATTAATATGTTCACAAATATTTGACCTAGATAAAGAACATGAAAGAAGAATTTAAAGACTGAACATTATCGATAATATTTTTAGCGATTTGCAACACTTTATTAAGCCTCGGGCAATCGTAAGTCAATCAAATTCATAAATATTGACACATGTAGAACGCAAAAAATATTGATAAAACAATTTCCATACAATTTCATTATTTTATCTTTACTTATCGCAATGTACTATAGATCTTTGAATGTACCGATGAAGGTAAATATTTAACAAACATTAAAAAACTATTTCAATATATTGATCTTGGAAGCGATATCAATTGTTGCGCATATGTAACTTTGTACTTACATGTTCTCAGTTGCTGATAAAGTCACTGTTGTGTAACATCACATTGTTTCGTTATTGTTTTCTATAAACAAAGATCAAAATTATCGCTGCGGATCTACCCATTAAACAACGCAACGCGGTCCATAGCATAGCGCTGCATACTAATAACTTATACGTGTCATGCTCACTATATTTGCATAAAAATAGTCATACCATATAAGAACCGAAAAGGTTTTCGTTCTGTTGCGTGTTTTATATTTTGTATTTAACAATTGTGGAAAACAAAAAACTTTAAAAATGTTTCCAATTGATCACCGAGAGCACGTGCTTACACAAATGTTGAATTATCATTTTGCGTTAAATTATTGCAAATCTAATGTAAAATGTATCCCATAATATCTTTTAATAAATTAAAACGGTCTATGGTACATAACATAAATTGATAATGCTATATACGCATAATGAAATTATCTGTACAATATTATTAAACTTTAAGTAACAAATTATATATGAGGCATATTTTGCACCATTTAAATATGTTAATGGGAGTGTAAAATATCAACGATCAAATTCAACAGGTGGTCGTTGCCATTTTGCAGGCCCGCGGTGGATAATTACAACTAATTTATGATCCTATATGCCATAAGAATTTTATTAAACGAATGCAAATGATATCGAAATTACATATAACTGCTCTGACAAGAGGGTTTGTTACAGTATCTTTCAATTTTATAGTTAAAATTGATATAAATCGTCGAATTCCACTCAAAACAAGTCGTTACTCACGCCGATATGTTCGAAATTTGTATCAGTTACCCGTTGACGGTGAAGTAATATCTGGTAATAATAATTTGCATTATTTAAAACGATTTTAGAATCAATGCCTTTGATCATTTGCGCATATCCACCGGGCATCAGTTTTCAAAAACAAAATTCATCGTGATACAAAATATGAAGAGTGTAAAAAGTGTTAATTCACATTTTGACAAGCGTTGGATAAGAATTATTACAACGAAGGATTGTGTTGAATTCAAAAACATTTAGCGGTAAAAAAATCATAATATATTGCCCCTTAACACGACTCACTTTTAACAACGTACTTACACATGTGCAATATTATTGTGATAAATTTTGGTATGTCGTATTAAATTTCTGAAAAGTTGTAGGTTATTTATCTGACAAAAAAGATCAGACGTTTTATATTCTCCACCTTAAATCATTGAAACGTTCTTGTTTGAAAAAGAATACTATTCTTGTCTTCCTTATAAAAGGCATCTTGTTTACATTTAGAATGTAATACCGTGTACGATTGTCATATTGATTATTTATTTGTGAGTTATTCCTCGGTTACCTGTTCAGATATCAATGTTCCAGCTCGGACACTTTTTCCCGACTTAAGTAAATGATTCGATTACCACTCATGTTATTACTTTTGAGTTATTCTTGTAAACCTACATGTTTAAAACATCAATGAACTGTAATGAAACAGATTTCTAATTTGTTGTGTTCTTTAAGTTTTGTAGAATCGCGCAAAGTCTTAACCGAAATTGGATCCACTTCATGACGAACCTCAATATGATTTACAATAATTTCATGACATCCTTTCAATCATACGATGTCAATTAAACCTTAAATAATATCCAGTTTTGTACAAGGGTTGTCACTTAATGTTACCGTAAACAATGGTCATAACAGATCATATGCGTTTTCAAGCCTCGTTGTTAAAATGTTCAATTTGCAAAAAAAAACATGGGCCGGTATTCAATAAGATTCGTAGGGCGTTAAGTTGTACTTAAGTGTCATAGGTTACGTGTATAAATGTTCTGATCCTTTTGTGTGTCTGTGTTTGTTTGTTTTCCCTCAAAATGTACAACTATGTAAAAAAAATGTTTCTGTCCATGGAAATAAAATTAAACTGATAAATAACCCAATTTTATGTGTTTTTTTTTGTTATATAAATGTTGAAATATTATTACTTTCATCAATATTAAAATTAAAACATTGTATTGTAAAACAGCCTGCATACGATGAAAAAAACATGTTTGTGTGGTTGTTAATACTGTTCTCAATCCTGTTGTAGTGTATATATGCATTAGTAATAAAGAATTACAAATAATGCGCACATAATGATATATCAATGGTTGTCAGACTGCTCTTTTCAATGTGTCCGTGCCCGCGTCCAAATAGGGTACATCCGCATGCGCATAAGATGTGTACAGGTAAAAATCTGTGGAACCGTTTCAATGTGTTCACTAGCGCATCCGCAACAAGTCAATCAGAGAGCGTTTGTATGCTGATATGGACAGCATTGTATTTAACTACAAAGGCACTTAGCACGTTGACGTGCTGGTTTAATAACTAAATAAATTAATACTTTAATTCTTGCCAAATCGAATAACATGAAGATCACACTACATATGTATATATTTACCCCTATATTAAGTATTATAACTAAGTTACAGTAGTAGCGTCCATCTTTTACATATATACACTTCAACAGGATAGAGAGAAGATTATTACATACCACTAAAACATGTTGTTATTTTGACGCATGTGCATTAATGTTGCCATCATTGCTTTGTTGTTTTATGACGATGAGCTGTATATGCTTAAGTCGAAAATAAACTTTCTGTTCTTATTCCTGTTCTTATAACTCGATGCTTATCATATACGCAATAAATAAAAAAACAACAGTTTAATCCTAGGAATTCATTCATCTTAACTCTTTATCAGACAATTTTACATGCTTGGTATACATGTATTTGTTATACACTTTTTTATTATGTGAACATGGCATTTTAGAGTTTGCTGCATTGTTGGTGTCTTCTCGGGAAAAAATTGGTTGATTTTACTAAAAATTAACATAAGAAAACAGCATATACATATATAAGAAGGATTCTGAATGCATTTAGTGTAAAACAGAGCTTTGGAACGTGTTGTATTGTTACATTGTTTTTTTTTGTGACAGAAAATATATTCTAATACACATTAGTTTGTTGTTAACCTACGAAACAGCTTATTAAATTAAATGAAGAGCGTGGACTCAGTCAAATTGAGTTAACACGATCTTTTTTTAATTCCAAGGTAAGGTAGCCTCCGTTGTAGTTTAAATCTATTTATTTGCTTGCATTGAAAGCCTAAGGCTTATGGGGGCACTCTCGAGTCCGTTACCTGGAAAGAGCCATTCCTTGTTGTTTAAATGAAGATTATGAGGGCGCTGCCGGAGTGTTTATCGAACCCTTGACCTTCTGATCGGTACGCCACCTCGCTTGTAGACAGAAAGTAATTGTGGCACACTTTGACATATTGAGCCTCGCTCTGTGAAAGGGGGTTAATTAAGTGCATGTGCATAAAGTGTCATCCCGGATAAGCATATGCAGTCCGCACAGGCTAAGCAGGGACGACACTTTCCGCATTAACTGGATTTTTGCTAAGAAATACTTTCTTTAAACTAAACAAGAGCGGAAAGTGTCGACCCTGATTAGCCTGTGCGCAATGCAATAAGCCTTTTTTTCGCAGAGCGCGGCCCATATTTACCAAACATGTTCCAACTTTCTAAGATACAGTGCCCTAATACGTGATGTCTGACGTGCTTGTAACGTGTGTCGAACGCGTGTGTACCAAATTTAGCCCTATCGAATGTGTTAGTGTATCGCCATGAGGCCTCAACAAAGTTTATTTCCACTTATACGCTTAACTTTATTTGTATTCCAGGTTATTCTTATTTGCTACTTTCGATCATATGTGTCGTGTTCTGAGAAAACTGGGCATAATGCATGTGCTTAAATTGTCGTCCCAGATTGGCCTGTGCAGTCCGCACAGACTAATCAGGGACGACACTTTCCGCTTTTATGAAATTGTTCGTTCAAATGAAGTCTCGTCTTAGCAAAAATCTAATTTAGGCGGAAAGTGTCGTCCCTGATTAGCCTGTTCGGACTGCACAGGCTAATCTGGGACGACAGTTTACGCACATGCATTATGCCCAGTTTTCTCAGAGCACGACACATATTCCCGTAATGAATGTGTACACTTTCAAGAAAGAATGTTGAATAAAGATTTGGACAATATCAGTTATCGAATAAACGTGTTCATGTGATACATAACTCATATGTCGTAAAAGGGTAATACAAACATGTGTAGCAGACCTATTACCATATTTTGGGAAATGTACGTGAAATCAAACGACTTTTTTGGGCTAAGTAGAATGTTTGACGCTAACTAATACACGATACGCTGCCACATTAGGTTCAGCCCACTAGTTTCCGTACCAATGTCACTGACTTGTTCATTTGATTAACTGTGGTGTATCTTTTGTATTTCTTTCATTTAATGTGTATTATCATTTATGTAGGCTTGAAACATATCGATTAATAAATCGAGTTTTGCTTAGGCCTTTCTAAATTGATTAATTTTTCATAAGATTTTCTTGTTTTGTGTTTATGATTCAGCCATATGGCATTAAACCTATTTACTAAATTGGTTTGATGCTGTTTAGCGCCTTTTTCTGAATCTTGATTAATTTTACACATCATTTTAGAGGGGCAGTAAATGTATTTTATTGTACAAATGAATATTAACGGGTGAATATAATTACCATTATTTGTCCATAAAATTAGCCCGCATTTTAAATGACCGTTTTAATCATGTTCATCAGACAAGTGACCATCGACTTCAAAATGCATCAACATCCATCAGCACTTGGTGTTAATGACTGACATTGTTTAAATAGAACGATTGCTGATCGTGCGCGTAGATACGTCGTTGTGGTGTACGTTGACAACGTCAGTATTTACCGTAGAAACCGTACAATCTCGCGCGATTATCTACTTTTGTTCGCAGACTAGGCCTGCACGTGCTGGAATAAAGCTCATAATACCATCAATGACATCGTACACGGGCGGGTAACAGAAAACCTGATAGATGTTGCCGATAAATCGTTCGAAGCATGCGCCGACGATTGGGAAGGTGCATATCTCTTGCATGATTACAGACCTCATTTGCACCTTGGTTTGATACCCTTGTTATATGTATTGACTGAGCACGTGGCCGTTACGGGTACCTTTCTCAGATTTCTGGTTTATTTTGACATCTTTAACTGGTATCGATAGTGCGGAGTTGTTTATGTTTTTAGCAATATCGTAAATTCGTTATACTGTTTGTCAAAGAATGAATTGTCTTTGTGTAATTAGAAGACTTACATTTTATGATGGTTGGCTGGGACTGCTGCTCTAATTATCAGCAATATCTGGTTTAGATATATAGGCTAGTTAATAAAAGTAGATGCCACATAAATTAGAATTAGTCGTAGTATTAATACTAGTAGCGTTTACATTTTATCTTCATGTCTTTTAATTATTCATCATAGTCTTTGACTGTTTCATATTTTATTTTTAAAATATGGTTATTGTGTTGTGATTGTGCTAGAGTTCGAAGTTAAAGTAAAAAGAAATTCAGTGTACATGTGTTTTGTTTTATCTTTTTATTAGCCTTGAAGAATGTAGATTCAGTACAATAATAACACAGACTATTGCAATTCATAAATAATGATCTGAAAATGTTCATATTTTCGGATTTAGAAAATTTCAGAGCCAAAACTGAGTACAATATACGTTACAGTTAATTTGCTAGAAACACAACCCACTGTTTTTTTTTTATTTGAACATTGAATATCGCATCTGTGCAAAACAATAATTATTTAATTAACTCTCGGAATTTTGACATGATCTACAAACAGACACGTGCTAAGGATCCTGCTATGTTCAGCAGGCATCAGTTTATTATTACACTCAGCACATTAACACATGCGATATTAGGTATACTAATACAGATACAGTACAGGCTACGGGTATATAAAATTGTTTTGATGTGCGTGCATATTTATCATATCCACATACTTACATACAAAAGAATATGAACATAGTAAGATGTATTTAGTGCGATCATACTGCTGCCAAAAAAGAAAACAAAACAAAGGAATAACCTGTTTTGTGTGCCGGATGGCTAATCTGGTACCTGCGCTGTCATCACATTCGTTCCTTTCTCTTGTACCCGGACATAATCTTCGACCACTGAATTGAAAACGATAGAATGTCTGAATATCTCGATCGATTATTCCACGATTAATTGGCTGGGCAAATTAATATTTATTTGCATTTTAAATAATTGCATAACCTTGATACGGCGCAGTGATTGTGCCGGATTCATGCATCTTAGATGCGGATTCTGCCTTTGATCTGGCAACGTAGCTTCAGTGCGATCCAAAGCGGCGTAATTGATGTCCCATCACCCACGCGAGGCTCCAGCGATTAGGCCTTCTTGTTTTGAACGAACTCGTCGCTTCTTTAAAGAGCTGCTCATCATAAATAATCATTTACGTGACACACTGTCGCTTTATTGTTTAGGATGGAAATGGTATCAGCTAAACTTATGTAGATTTTATAGTTCATTATTTGTCCCATCGATGTTATCAATCTAATCAGTCCGTTCCATCGTTTCTGCATGTGTTCCAACGGTTTTGATCCATTTTGCAGATGATAAAGATCTTTAAGATCTTTTAACACGGACATTTAAAAAACGCAAACCACTTTGCATACTTGCATCCTTCCCGAAACTATTTAAATTATATCTGTCTATAAAGGGTGATTAATTTATCAAATATTCGCGGCAATTAAGCTTCAAAGTGTGTGCGTCGCGGTTTTTCCTAAATCAATTAAAGCACCGGGTAGTTAAGCAAAGGTGATAACTGCATTAGCAGGACATGCGACCAGATATATATCACCAATAACGTCCCATGCGTAGACCATACATCAGACAGTTTTATTGACGTAAACTTTACAGTTTTTTTGTCCTTCACAAATTATTAGAAATAGTTAAACATCTATATCTACATTTCCTTATGTCAACTTGAATACAATTCCATTTAGCGAAATATAATCTTCATTGCGTAAGATTATCACACATACCATGATAATATTGTATGTGAGTTTTTACAAGTAACAAAATATGCCACTATAATGAAGAGTTTTGCTCGACTTATATATACAGATGATTAATAAATTTAATTTAGATATTAAATTCGACAACAAATGTTTTTACAAATTACAAAAATATTCAACTACAATATAAGTGTTTTGCTCAACATATTAACAAAGATAAATGATCAATAAACGCATCAACGCATTGGATTTTAATGCTGGAAAATTCAATCAACAGCGATCCTCTGAAGCCAGGCTTCCTTCGGTGGTTAGTTTTGGTTACCACAAGAAAACGCATAGACGTCCTACAATAATCACGAAATCACTTTTTGGTTGTATTTAAAATGCGAGTATGATGAAAGTGTGTGTGTTTGTGTGTGTGTTTTCTATAAAATGAGCCTCGCTCTGTGAAAAGGGGGTTTAATGAATGTCCGCACAGGCTAATCAGGGACAACACTTTCCGCCCTAATTGGATTTTTGCTAAGAAGAGACTTCATTTAAACAAAAAATTTCATAAAAGCGCAAAGTGTCGTCCCTGATTAGCCTGTATGGACTGCACAGGCTAATCTGGGACGAAACTTTACGCACATGCAGTATGCCCAGTTTTCTCAGAACGCGACATATTTAACAGCAATACGTAATGTAATTCTGTTTGAAATCGTGAAATAATGAAAACTCACAACTCGCCATTGTGTTTATATGATATTCAAATTAAATGTCGCATTGTACCTTTTTGTACCAATGTGGCGAATTATTATTCATGAGAGTACCATATTTCGGATTATACTGCGCGATAGTTTTGATAATAAATTATTAATATAGTGAAGTGATAAATAATTATTAATTAAATTTAAGTATCTGATATTATCCTCCAAGGTATTTCAAGTTACGGACTAAAACCAATAATCATGAAACAAATGCTCATGAATATGCATATGGTCATGTCATGCACGTCGGCTGCTGACGAGTTTTAGATACACGCTCAAACGCCTAATGCATTTTCTCGATATCGCATCGGCAAAACGAATATCGTTTGGCTTTATCAAACAACAGACTTTTACCTCGGATAGCCAAATGTGATATTTCTCTTGAATGTTTTAAAATAATCAGAACCTATCAGGAAATAAAATCTTGGTATTTATTGTATTCATTTGAATTTAATATAAAAAGGGGAAAGTGTTTTTTCTGCTATCGCACGATGTATCTTTAATAGATTTAAACTGTTTTCTTAAGACACTCTATCTATTTCCACTGATTCTCACGATGGTCAATTTGATTATTCCGAAATAATATTAAATACATCCATTTTCATTGTTACAGTATGAAAACATGAACATGCCCAGAGAGCGGTATATTGTTAAATGTTCGAACACGAGCGGATACCTACTTAGCATAACAATGTGTTGAAAGCGAAAACAGCGAATACTCAAAAGGTGTGAGGCATTCATCAAACACGATTAACTCTTGTCTGCTGCTACTACTTGCAATTTAGACGACTTATTCCACACATGTGAGCGATAAGATCATTCAATTAATGCGAATAAATCTTACTAGAAACCTGATAAAAGTGAACTGCCTGATTTAGTTTCTATTTGTGGAATAAATTATGATATTATATCACATACTTCGCAATGGTTGTAAACACGCACAATGGCCACCTTCTACAAAACAACCACAAGTAGCAATTACTACTCGATCATAAATGTGTAAAATTACTAGTTAACTCGGAGCACATAATCTATCTGCCATATGGCATAACTTCGTTTTCACTTTTATTTTTTATTGCAACATGTGCGTGTTAGCAGATAAATTCATAATTTGAATCTCCTTACTGAAAATGGAAGTACGTTAACATTACATTCGAAAGAAAAAGTATAATTACGCACATAAGCATAGCATCCATGAACGAACTATATTTACCGTCTATTTACGCTTTGTTGACACTATTTGAGCAAAACACAACTCGGAATTACTGTTTGAAGGACATTTCAATTTAATTAACCATATACTTGTATTTAATTACGCTTTTTGGTAAGAGATGCTTCTAAACTTTAAACCCCTGCATACACACTCAAAATTGTTAGAAACATTTGAGCCGTGCTCTGAGGAAACGGGCTTAATACATGTGCGTAAAGTGTCGTCCCAGACTAGCATGTGCAGTTTCCGCTGTTATGGTATTTTTCGTTAAAAGTAAGTCTCTTAGCGAAAATCCAATTAAGGCGGAAAGTTTCGTGCCTGCCCGCACAGGCTAATCTGGGACGACACTTCACGCACTTGCATTAAGCCCCGTTTCCCATAGAGAGGTTAAAATATACTTGAACCCATGTATGTTGGTTGACTTTCCTACCTTCAGAATCACATCGGTTCCCAATTGTGGTCATGGTCGCACGAGAAATATTCAGATGGTTTTCCAAATCGGTTACGCAACATTTAGACATATCATTTAATGGCCATCTTCTTGGCATTTCTCGAATTTCAGCTTCTTGTTTTCACAATTACACGCCCGGCGTGGCGCGTAAATGAAACTGAAGGTTGTTACATACCTCTCGGCTTGACATCGAATTCATTCTATTGTAATTCGAGAGTCCCCATTATACGAGCCTGTCTGACCGATTGACTAGCCACTTCATCGAGGAGCGATAGACATCTGATGAAAGGCAAATAAATAGAATTAGTGAGCAAATTCCATTTAAAGAGTTAATCACCAGTTAAAATAGCCGTAAACCCATTTAAAATCCGGCCGCGATTTTATGACTTTAGGGCTGGTTCGTTTTACCACTCGATTTGTTTTGTTTAATGGCGATTTAAGCAAAATGGACAGTGGGGACACGATAAGCGTGTCTAGGCGACGTCCCTCCCTGTCACCTAGAAAGTTATCCTGTCCGGCCACAAGATGACCATCTCGCCCGTCTGAATGCGGCCCACAATACGAGAGGTCGCGGACGACTGGTAAACTGCCCTCTTGTGTTTTGGCAGGATTTGTAACACCGTGAATGACAGGTTGGCACTTAATTGGACCCTTAAGGGGCCATCGCGACACGTCGATGAGTCTCGTTATCTCACCCATCGAACTAATAATATTTACTTTACCTCGATCAGGCTATCGTGACGGAGCTGCAATACACAGATTGTGAGATCGATGCGTGTGGACCAAGGCAAATAGCTTCAAAATTGAGATTTCATTCTCTGTAAATTCATTGCATATCAGTATATTGTCCATAATTAGTTTAAAGTCAACAAGTTAAACACGCCAATAGGATACACATACATGTACACATGCAATTTGTTCTTTGTTGGTTAGTTTTTATATTTCATTTACATATTTTATGACATTCGTCGTCCGTGTCCGCAGGATCCTTACAACCGATCTGTGGTCATCATTATTCTACAAACACCTTATTACTTAAAATCAACAACATTGTTATTGAACAAGTTGAACATTATAAGTTTCTTGGAGTAACTGTTGACAAACATCTCACTTGGCAACTGCATATAAATAACGTCTGTCGAAAGCTCAACTCAAAGCTAGCCTTATTAAAACGGATTAAACCCTATCTTAATTATGAAACAATGAAATTGTTTTTCAATTCATACATCTTACCACACATGGACTATTGTTGTGCAATATGGTGTTCAGCCACAAGATCAAATTTAAAGAAGGTAATTTCGATACAGAAACGAGCTGCAAAAATAATAATGAATAAACCGTTTTCTTCTCCTTCAATTCCAATTTTCAATAAACTGGGCTGGTTGTCATTTGAAAATAGGTGTACATTTCTTGTTGGGACTATAGTATACAAAGTTTTACATGGCTCAATGCCTCATTATTTTGACGACGTTATTTTTGTATCGAATAACAATACATACTCTCTTAGATCCACCACCCACAACGATTTATCATCTGTTGCATTTAAAACCAATTACGGAAAGCGTACTTTTGCCTATTGTGCGAGAAATATTTGGAACTTTATTCCAAATAATATANTTCATTTTTAAACGACATGTATGTAATATTGGTACTAGGAAAAACTTCGCTGTAATATTCCTGTTTGTTGGCAAAAATGCGACCGTCATTCAATATTCAAACGAAATATAATATGCAATATTGCTGGATATTGTTTGTTGAGCAACCCTCATAACCATTTAAAGCGATTAGCAGGGTAGAATCTGTTAAGTCCTCATGTCAATATTGGTTCATACTGGGTAGCAATCTCCAATAGTTGAGGAGTCCCGAACACTGGACTTATGGTAAGTGCCTCTGCGTGTTGGGACGCATTGCTAGAAAGGATCACGTGCTAACGTACATCAAGCTACAGCTTTGCTCCAATAATACTAAATCTTAATATACGCGATTTTTAGGTTGAAATAAATGAACGAATTATTCGTCTGTTTTACGGGGTTGGTGGTGTTTTTAAACACGATAAACAAACACAAGAAAGTTTTCAAAACACACTTACAGTTCTGTAAACATACAGTAATAGTTAGATTAGTGGACTCAGATTAGGCACTGGCGAAAATTACAGACAAGATGCTACATAGTTTACGCCCCTTCCAGGTTACATCAAATATTGTAGTACGTTAACAGAAAGCTTTTTATTGTAAATCATTAAGAGAAATCTTTATATTGTAAAACGTAAGAGAAAGATTTTTATTGTAAAACATTAAGGGAAATATGTATCTTGCAAAACGTTAAGAGAATGCTTCCATCTGTGCTCTGAGTCAGACAAGGGGACTGTTTCAACCTGCTCATTTTGCCATGTTTTAAATATACATGTAGTTAGAAATATATGTCCATCGGATATTAACGTAAACAATTTCAACATGTTTAATCCATTATAATGTCATATTTTTTTCAAGTTCAATGAACGTGATTGATAACAATGAAAAACATCCTTTTTATAACGAACACAAGGTGTACTGAGTTCTACGTCCTGATACATATTTGCGCCTTTGTAAAATGCTGGTGCTCGCGGTTTTCTTGAGCTCAATACATTTAGGAAAATAAAGTTTAATACACTTGAATAAAAACTATAATTTAAATTTATTATTTTCTTAAAATGGTATTTTTCTTTCTTAAAAAAATCTCCATTGTTGGATTAAGACTTTCGAGACCATTTCTTGCATACATAATCAAAACTGATTGCAAAATTGTTCTGTTGATCTTTAACAAATTATGCAGATATAAAATAATATTTTCATTTTAATGGTGTTCAATAATGATGATCCTTGCACATGATTTTTTTCTGAATCATATCGTATTGCTCATGTTTTCAATTATACTGGATATTAACAAAACATATTCTGATTTATTTGATCTTTTATGCTCTTATCCTTAATATTACCTAACTAATGCCTAATTATTATTACGGTTGTTTTACACAAAAGGTTAACATGTTCAAAGATAGAATATTTTGAATATGAACCAGTTAAATGGCCTTTCAAATGAAATATACTGACACCATCTAGCAGGAATGTTGTATTTATTAATGTGTAATCAAATTCTAAATATCAACATTATTTAATTACCTTTGAATATAAACGTTGAACTGGAAAGCACTGTTAAAACCGCATTTATAGTTAATGCGTTATATGTAAATGACTTTAAACAAATTTAATATGTAATAAATGTTTCATGAGGTGACGATTTAACCATTATCTCTCATCATCTATAAATATTAAAACAACCTCGGTGCGTTTTGTAAAACGGTGCTTTATTAACTTCAGTACAAAGGGTGTTTTAAACGCAACCGTTTGAAGTTCGGATAAATCATCCGAAAGGCTGTTAACTGCAATAACCACTCATGAAGGTAAGTCAATAATAACCGATATTAATAAGCCCATGGGTATCCCAAAGGAATATTTAAGCGCGACTGATCGGTGATTCATAAGGGGGCCGTAAATATTGAGTCAGTCACGCTTTGTAGGAAATAAATAATAACAATGAATTGTCCACAAAGACCTTTGCATCAACCAGCTCTGGAATCTTAAAACACGAGGGAATCCCTCGTAGGTTAATCAGGTGCAATCAAATATAGACGGAATTTATGGTGTTTTACCGTTAATTTAATTGTGTTGTCCGATGTATTATGGTTTGAAGTTAAACACATTTCCCAGGCGGTCTGTTTGTACAAACAGCAAAACAGTGTTGGTAGGTCCTTCATGAATATACAATTGTTATTATTCCGGTACAGTAACCTCACAATACCACAATGACAAAATCAGGTATTTGCCTAAGCTTTATCTATGCCAATTTAAAAGGAATAGAACCATGCATTTTTAAGCAATATATTCCTTTAGGAAGTTGTACTAAGGTACAAACAGAAACAGAGGTATTCATATACATAAACATACACAAAGTAGGGTGCTACAATGTGAAACTTGCAATTTTTTATCGAAGCAATTATCTTAAGTATGCCAACTAACAATGACCGTTGCACTCTGTAATGTGCATTGTAATGTGCATTACTTGGGTATTCTGATTATTTATTGGTCACAAATGTAACGCTTGTTTACGTCAAGATACGAAATCACGTGACATTTCCTCTTGGCACAAACCTCAAACATCGATAAAAGTTTCGATAGAAATGGTATAAAACATAAGCCTCATTAACGAAGACGTGTCTGTATTGTTTTCCATCGACGGTAATTTACGATCGCTAATATGCTTATTCCCTGGATGACGGCTCATTTGTGGCCAGTTGCTTCTTATTTCAGATATAAAACTTAGATTATCTCAGGAAATTAGATATTACTACATATTTTATCAATTACGACGATGACAGTGTTTGATTAATAGCAGAATTACATGGACACATTTGTGACAAAGGTGACCGCGGTAATTACTGCCCATTAACGCCATCGGAAAAGCCTCAAAGATTAAATGAGATTGCGGTGTCACATAATTAAGACAACATTCTTCTTGGCATTATGCTGGCAAGGCGCTCTTGAAGGTCCATAAACATGCGTTGTAGTCACAAATCAAGCCTCCGCGCTATGTCGCTTAATAATTAACAATAATTAATGGGTATACGAGAATTATAAGGAGTTAACCTCCTTGAAAATGGTATGGAATACTTAGATACCACTCAAGAAAAAGCAGATGTTTGAAATCGTATTGCCTTCAGCTGGGCTTGTGATATTCGCGCATACATACCGGTAATATAAGGTTTCACTATCGTCCAGGGTGTTTACATATAATCTCAGTAGTGAACGACCCTTTTACTTGAACCGGATAGAACCAATAATCCAATCATCTTGTCAGCTTCCCAGTTCTTACATCTAATTGCTTGTGTTTTTTTTGTTTAAATTACATGTATAACGCATTATGTTAAAGTGGGACACAGTTATAATTTTATCATTACTATTTACTGCAGATTGTAAGCATAAACATATTTTACGAGGTTTGAAGAATTTATATAATAAATGTTAATAATTATATAATACTATTATTCACATAATGTTTAGTAAACGAGTGCATATATCCGATTTCAAAGATGTCTACGCTTTTTACCTAACTTATTTTCCAATTTAATGGTCGGTCATAATATTCATATTCATAATACGAGTTCAAGTTTATTGGAAGACCTAACCTGACGACAAACCATCGCGAGATAAGATTAGTGTTTCATGAGAGCACCCTCGTGTAACATAATAGCTAAATATGCCATATCAAAGCACCATGGTATAATAATACGATAATAAACTCTTACAAATTGTTTACTTATGTATCTATGAAGTTTCACACAAACACCTGTGAGTACTCAAAAAGGGATGTGTATGATGCATACAATATTTATCAATGACAATTAGTTTAATGCACCAACAAGAAACACGTTAGTGACATTTTTTTTCAAACCTTTTTCCAATCAAACCCATCTTCGCAACCGACGGTATACGTATGCTTTCACGAGCGTATTTGAGCACAAGTATGAGTTTAAATAAAACCAATGTGTGTATACATTTTTATGCACTTAAACTAGTATAAATCTAATGTGAAGGTGAGTCGCATAACATACTTTAGTTCATGGCCTTTGTCTTAAAACATGCGCTTTTCAAGTGGTGAAGTATTGCAATACAATATATGTCATGACAATACATCGATAAATTTATTATATAACCTATAACAATCCATAACAATTTGATACAGTTTTAACATGAATAAGTCTTAGGAACGCTAATTGTCTACATGTATTCAACTAAGGCGCAATATTCATACACCAATGCAGAAAAAAGTAAGTTAATTGTTAACTAGGAAAATAGTATTGTACTAGTGTATTAGGCCTAACTGATAATTTATGTCTGGCAGAGAACGGTTTGATAAATGTTTACGGCGGGCATTTCAAAAATAGGTATATACATTTTTATTTTTCTACGTGACATTCTACGAAATACTTATAAGCTTACATCAGGAATATGGGATTAATGAAACTCCAGAAATATTATTTTAGAGAAATTCTTGTTAACCTGCGCTAGTCTTTTATTTAAGGCAAGTCATAAAACAAAATGTCTATAACATTTAGAACAAAATATGCAACATATCATTAAACAATAAATGACAAAAACCGTGGTCAACAAATTGAAAACTATTAACAAAAACATGCATTACACTTAAAACGAAGCATCTGAACTTTGGTCTTCCGCTCTGCTATACATATTCTAAGATTCGAATTTGTATTCGACGAGTATAAGTTTTCATATCTTCACAGACAACATATGAGCCTCGCTCTGTGAAAAGGGGGTTTAATTCAAGTGCTTTAAGTATCGTCCCAGATTAGCCTGTGCAGGCCGCACAGGCTAAACAGGGACGACACTTTCCGCCTTAACTGGATTTTTGCAAAGAAGAGACTTTTTTTAAACAGAAAATATAATAAAAGCGGAATTGCGGAGTGCACATGCTAATCTGGGACGACACTTCACGCACATTCATTAAGCCCCCTTTTCTCAGAGTGCGTCTCTTATAGTTTACATGGCCAACGTTTCTTCCGAGTCGATTAGGGGGATTTAGTAATTAGCCAATTCCGCACAGACGTTGATCATTGCTTTTGTCACTTCCAGCCGCCTTTTCTAGTGATCAATTGTCACTTTTGAGCCTTCTATCAAATTGCTTGAACCGTCTTAGTGGGCTTCTGTCATTAAAATACTTTGCTACGGATTCCCGGTAATGCGATTGGAACCGGACTTAACTACTTTGGCTACTTAAATAAATGTACTGTTTGTGTTTCAATTGTCGCGTGTGATACGTTTTGAAAATGAGCCTCGCTTTGAAAAGGGGGTTTAATGCATGTGCTTAAAGTTTCGTTCCAGATTAGCCGGTGAAGTCCGCTGAGGCTAATCAGGGACGAAACTTTCCGCTTCAACTGGATTTTCGTCAAGAAGAGTCTTTCTTTAAACAAACAATATCATTAAAAGCGATTTCTGAGTAAATATTTGTGAACATTATAGTGTTGACATTGAAGTACGGAAACCGATAGTTAAGTCCTTAAAAGTGTTGGTGGCTAATGTTACTTTGCTTAAATAAATGTGTCTGGTTCATTCATACGAAAGCCCTCGACAGAACATTTACAAATAACAGAGAGAGACAACACACCAAGGCGAATTTAACTCTGTTTGTGCCTTGTACACCACGAATGAATATTTTTAATGTTAAACATAGTTATGTGTACGCAAGTATTTCGTATATTGTACAGTTCTAGCTACCCAATCATCTCGTCTGAATTGAACTAACCAGTAAACTTAGCAACAGCTGTACTCCATCTTGTTCAAATCAACAAACACGCGCATAATACAGGTATACAACGTCAGTTTGTTTATTTTCATGACGTCATTTGCTGCTTAACTTGTTTCTTTTTCAGCTAGTTTTTTTATTTTAAGTTATAGTTAAAAATATATATATATAAAAATATAAATACTATTGGCTTTAATAAAATACTTTGCTGATCCAAACATCTTTGCAATTGATAATGCATACACGCACCTTGCAATAAGCACAAAAACACGTTCGTCCGTTACATTTCATGCGATTTGTGTTGAAGAGAGATAAGTAGATAATCAATGCACTGGTCATTACACGCGCCCTCGATGGGTTTTACAGAGCTGTGCAAATAACTCAATTCAAATGGCACTTAAAAGACACGTTGAGTTGGATTGTCAGAAAGTTGACAAATATGTTTAAAAACGCTATGCAATACAATGACATTACTTAAAATGTTTATAAGAACCAGGAAGTAAAATAAACGTGAATGTTTTATATTTTATAACCATGCCATGTATATGCCAAGAAACAAAAATCAAAGTACTGACAGTACTGGTGTGACGATGTTTTTGAAGAGGATGGATATACAAGCATCAATTTAAGTTTATCTACATCACCACAACTGTGTATGTGGGTACATTTTGGGTACGAAAAAAAATTTGGGTACGAAAATTTTGGGTACGAACAAATTATGCCAAAAAAATAATTGGGGTACGAAAAATTATTTGGGCACAAACAAAAATTTGGGAACGAAAACAATAAGGGTACGAAAATAATTTGGGTACGAAAAAAAAATGGGTATGAAAAACAATTTGGGTACGAAAAAAAATTGGGTACGAAAGAAAATTGAGAACGAACAATTTTGGGTACAAAAAAAAATTTGGGGGTACGGGCAAATAGTACCCGTGGGGAACTTGACCCATTCAGCGAGACTGGGAGGCGGGTTACATTCTCGATCAAATCTGAAAATAACTACATTTGGGGTTTTCCCAGCGTCACAGCGTTTGAAGTGCCACGTGGCAGTTTCGTGTCTCGTTCCTGTCCCGAACCTCTCGATAAATTTGAAAGAGGACGGGAACCAAGCTGCCTTTACCTTTATCAACGATAATCAGCGAGGTATGCCGATTGAGAAAATTTATCTAACTCAATCGGACTGGCTCGGTCTTTTACATAGTTCGCCATTGTGAAGCAATTTTTCATGGTATGATAACTTAGACGAGCTGCTTCGCTGAAGCAGCATCATCAAAAAAAGAATTTAACAATAAAAAAAATAGCTTGTGCGGACTGCACAGGCTAATTCGGGACGACAGTTGACGCACAATTATGCCTAACCCTAATGTATTAGTAAAAAACAAAACAACAATTAGCCTGTGCAGTCCGCACAGGCTAATCCGGGACGACATTTTACGCACAATTATGCCTAACCCTCATGTTTTATTTAAAAAAAAATAGCCTGTGCAGTCAGCCTGTGCGGACTGCACAGGCTAATCCGGGACGACACTGTACGCACAATTATGCCTAACCCTCATGTTTTATCTAAAAAAAATAGCCTGTGCAGTCAGCCTGTGCGGACTGCACAGGCTAATCCGGGACGACACTGTACGCATAATAATGCCTAACCATCATGTTTTATTCCAAAAATAATAATAATAAAATTAGCCTGTGCAGTCAGCTTGTGCGGACTGCACATGCTAATCCGGGACGACACTTTACACACAAGCATTATGCCCAGTTTTCTCATGCCAAGGCTCAGGACATATGACACATATGGCAATCTGGTTATATTTTTTTTATAATGTATCATTGAAATCAACACTTGTGATAAGAATAGTTATTTGTCAATTAGTGACATATTTCAATAAACATTTTCTTCGGCATTTGCCAATTGGTGTTGTTGTTTCCCATATTTCAATGATAATCAGCGAGTAATGCCGATTGAGAACAGTTAGCTAACCCAATCGGACTCTCTCAGTCTTTTAGGTAGGTCGCCATTGTGATTGTTTTTTTCATGGTATAATGACTAAGACGAGCTGCTGAAGCAGCATCGTCAATAAAAACGAGTCAAACACAAGGCCTTAAACGTCGTGTTAGTCTTTCGATTACTATGAGAATAGTCCGCGCCTGAGACCTAATGTGAGGACCTATTGTCTACGTTAGCAAAATGTGAGGACTCATGGTGTGCGCTAGCAAAATGTGAGGACCCATTGTGTACGCTAGCACAATATGATGACCCATGGTGTACACTAGCACACTTTGAGACCCATGGTGTACGCTAGCACAATGTGATGAACTCTTGGTCTACGCTAGCACAATGTGATGACCCATGGTGTGCGCTTGCAAAATGTGAGCACCCATGGTGTACGCTTGAACAATGTGGTGAACTCTTGGTTTACGCAAGCACAATGTAAGGACCCATGGTGTACGCTAGGACAATATGAGGACCCATGGTGTACGCTAGTTCAATGTGATGACCCATGTAGAGCGCTAGCAAAATGTGAGGACCCATGGTGTACGCTTGCACATGTGAGGACCCATGGTGATGCGGTAGTCGAGTGGTTACACACTGGTCTACCATTCCAGAGGTCGTGGGTTCAATCCCTGGCCGGGGCACCGGACATTTCAGAAATGTGTCAAGTGTTTCCCACCCAACTAGAGATGTACTGGTATGAAACCCAGATAATTCTCGAGTGTATCGGTGCTATACACTGAGCACGTAAAAGAACCAAGGGATCTATTCGCAAAGAGCTAGGGTATCGCACCCGGATTCCTTGAATCTCAATACTGTTTCTTCTGCTTGCTGTCTTTTCAGCAAAAAAACAATGGACCCATTGAAAATAAGTGCTTGCACTTTCATGGGTTATCCTTGACTGCAAATACATACATACATGGTGAACGCTAGAACAATGTGAGGACCCATGGTGTACGCTAGCACAATGTGAGGACCCATGGTGTACGCTAGCACAATGTGAGTACCCATTTTGTGCGCTAGAACATGTGAGGACCCATGGTGTACGCTAGCACAATGTGAGGACCCATGGTGTACGCTAGCACAATATAAAGACCCATGGTGTACGCTAGAACAATTCTAGGCACTGTGGTGTACGCTAGCACAATTTGAGGACCCATTGTGAACGCTAGCACAATGTGAGAACCCATTGTGTACGCTAACACAATGTGAGGACCCATGGTGTACGCTAGCACAATGTGAGGACCCATGGTGAACGCTAGCACAATATGAAGAACTGTGGTGTACGGTAGCACAATGTGAGGACCCATGATGTACGCTAGCACAATATGAGGACACATGGTGTACACTAGAACAATATGAGGACCCATTGTGTACGCTAGCACAAAGTGAGAACCCATCGTTTACGCAAGCACAATGTGAGGACCCATGGTATGCGCTAGCACAATGTGAGGACCCATGGTGTGCGCTAGCACGAAGTGAGGACCCATGGTTTACGCTAGTACAATGTTAGGCCCCATGGTGTACGCTAGCAAAATGTGAGGACCCATGGTGTAGGTTAGCATAATGTGAGGACCTATGTTGTACGTAAGCACGATGTGAGGACCCATGGTGTACGCTAGCACATTATGAGGACCCATGGTGTACGCTAGTATAATGTGAGGACCCATGGTGTGCGTTAGCACGATGTGAGGCCCCATGGTGTACGTTAGAACAAGGTGATGACCCATGGTGTACGCTAGAACAATGTGTTGACACATGGTGTGCTCTAGCACAAAGTGAGGACCCATGATATACGCTAGCACAAAGTTGGGATCAGTGGTGTACGCTAGCACAATGTGAGGACACATGGTGTGCGCTAGCATAATGTGAGGACCCATGGTGTTCGCTAACACAATGTGAGGACCAATGGTGTACGGTTGCACAATGTGAGGACCCATGATGTACGCTTGCACAATGTCGAGACCCATGGTGAACGCTTGCACAATGTGAGGACCCATGGTATACGCTAGCACATTATGAGGACCCGTGGTGTACACTAGCACAATTTTAGGACGCGTGGTGTCTGCTAGCACAATGTGAAGACCCATGGTGTACGCTAAAACAATGTGATGACCCATACTTTGCTCTAGCAAAAAGTGAGGACCAATGATATACGCTAGCACAAAGTGGGGATCCGTGGTGTACGCTAGCACAATTTGAAAACCCCTGGTGTACGCCAGCACAATTTGAGGACCCATGGTGTACGCTAGCACAATGTGAGGACCCATTGTGTACGCTAGTACAATGTGAGGACCCTTGGTGTACGCTTGTACAATGTGAGGACCATTGGTGTACGCTAGTACAATGTGAGGACCCTTGGTGTACGCTAGAACAATGTGAGGACCCATAGTGTACACTAGCACAATGTGAGGACCCATGGTTTGTGCTAGCATAATGTGAGCACCCATGGTTTGTGCTAGCATAATGTGAGAACCCATAGTATACACTAGCACAATGTGAGGACCCATGGTGTACGCTAGCACAATGTGAGGACCCATTGTGTACGCTAGTACAATGTGAGGACCCTTGGTGTACGCTTGTACAATGTGAGGACCCTTGGTGTACGCTAGTACAATGTGAGGACCGTTGGTGTACGCTAGCACAATGTGAGGACCGATAGTGTACACTAGCACAATGTGAGGACCCATGGTTTGTGCTAGCATAATGTGAGGACCCATAGTATACACTAGCACAATATAAGGACCCATGGTTTGTGCTAGCATAATGCGAGGACCCATAGTATACACTAGCACAATGTGAAGACCCATGGTGTGTGCTAGTATAATGTGAGGACCCATAGTATACACTAGCACAATGTGAGGACCCATGGTTTGTGCTAGCAGAATGTGAGGACCCATAGTATACACTAGCACAATGTGAGGACCCATGGTATGTGCTGGCACAATACGAGGATCCATTGTGTGCGCTAGCACAATGTGAGGACCCATGGTGAACGCTAGCACAATGTGAGGATCCATGGTGTACGCTAGCACAATGTGGGGACCCATGGTACGTGCTAGCATAATGTGAGGATCCATGGTGTACGCTAGCACAATGTGAGGACCCATGGTATGTGCTAGCATAATGTGAGGACTCATGGTGTACGCTAGCACAATGTTAGGACCCATTGTATGTGCTAGCATAATGCGAGGATACATTGTGTGCGCTAGCACTCTTACCTTAATATTTTTCTGAGGATTCACGGACCTTTGCGACGAATTTAATCATAGCTTACATTTTTAGCAATTTACTTTTTTACGGAATCAGAATGTCTTTATGTGTGGTATTGTGCTGCGGGGAGCAAAGGTACTCAGAGAAAACAGCAAATGTTTATTAATCTCTCATCAAAATCATATGATCCCGGAAAGTGTATGTATTTTTTCGAATAAAACCTTTCTTTCAAAATTACTCTTAATAATTATATTTACTATGATTTTTGTTTTTATCTTTATACAATTAACACGTTCATATTCATACCAAAATTCTTCCAAACGTTTCATTTTTAATAATATGTATTCATAGCTTTTATAAATCACACTTTTCCTGGTGAATCATAGCTATTTTACCACAAGATTTGCGTTGTACCTGAAGGATAAAAAAGCACTAATTACCTTCATTGTTACCAATATTTGATCTTTTAATTCTTCAAAGCTGGCAGACTGCGATATAACGAGAACTGCATACGAATAACGTGCGCTTGTCCAATCCATCCTCCTTCTTGGACAATGATATCTTATTGTCATGGAAAACGCGGAAGTCTCGACGGATTTTCACACGAAATAACTTAATATTCTATTGTTACTTTAAATTAACGTCTGAAGTTGGTTACCAATTAACAGATGTATTTCTGTTTGTGTGTAGGTGTGAGCTATTATTGATGGCCGTTTGGAAAACGTTATAAGTCATTTACACAAACTGTCTCCATACACAATTAAATTTATGACCATAATGAAGCATAATTTGAGCGTTAGCTCTGCTTTGTTGAAGCAATGAATTTAAAATATTCAAGCCTCGCTATGTGAAAAGGGGGCTTAATGCATGTGCGTAAAGTGACGTACAGTCCGCACAGGCTAATCAGGGACGACACTTTCCGCTTTTATTGTATTTTGCGTTTAAATGAAGACTGTTCTCGACAAGAATACAATTTAGGCGGAAAGTTTTGCCCCTGATTAACCTGTGCGGACTGCAAAGGCTAATCTGGGACGACACTATACGTACATGCATTTAAACCCCCATCTCAGAGAGCGATGCTCGTGTGTTTAGTTCATTGGCTTCCTGTAAGAGTTTGTATCGCCGCCTAAATAGTCTACCATCAGTACGTTATCTGAAATAAATTTCTCTGGCATTGGTCGGCATGCATCATGCTCTAATTCTAGTCCTTAAATTCGCATTTTTTACGCATTTATAATATATATCAGTTTAACTTATATTGCATTATGTTTAATTGTATGTTTTGTTAATAAGAACGTGCACGTATGCATGCATAATCAGGTTATAAGAACATGCCCTTACTTAAGCAGAATTAAGTCGATTTTTTTCAGGTTATGGCTTGCAAAAAAAACAACAGTATATTATTCAACCTACCATGGCCGATGATAATTAAATAATAAATACAAGGAAACATAATTTCATCAAATACATATTTGTACTTTCATGCTGCGGTTTTATTTTTTTAGGCATTTATTCTATTAATTTCATTACTTATTTAAAAGTTTACCTATATAGCATGTACCTTAATGCACTTAAAATCGCATGTTACCAGTATGTCGAACATACATCTATTTTCTCTCGCGTGACTCAATACCTTAAATTCTGACCAGAATGCTCACAGCCCAGACCGCTGATTACGGCAGCGATATAAATGTTGTCGAAGCCATCCACCAATCCGCTGACATGCCGTCCTTTGATGACATCGTGAAACGCGTTTATCTCACTGTTAAGTCTTTTGTCGGTTGCCATTAAGCCAATTCGCTTCGCCGTTGGCGGGTGGTTAACGGTGGATCGGCAGTGATAGTACAAGTTGTAAAACAATTATCTTCATTATAGAGACTTGTTCACAGATTATTCATATAAATGGTCTTTATATGTTTCTTTGTAAATATCGTCGAGAAATGCAGTAAAGTCACTATATTCTGATACATTTCTGCAAGTAAGTGCTAAAAAAACTTTTTATTACTGTCTCGTATATCCAATCGCATCAGCTGTTTTTCCACCAATATAAAGACGTACTGTGCCACAACAACAAATATGGCGGAACCTGTATCGTCAAACGCGGAAGAAGAAGGTAAAATATGTTTTTGTATTGTTAATCTCAAAATTGCGCACGATTTTTGTAAAAGTGGGTTAAAATATAGTATAACTGATCTAATGATTCGTTTTCGTTACTTAAGTATATGCATATACAGCATAAAAAGCGTAAATACTCAATCCCTCGTTTGGAGACAGAGACGAAAATTTAAAGCCAAGTTATATAGAGAATAAACGTGAGTATTCGCACAAATAAATGAAATGTATCATCAGCCTTGGAGTACTGAGATCATTGAAAAAACACTACAGTATCTTTTTACTTTTCTCATCATTGACAACATTATTCGTTGGCAGGCACATCAAGAGTCTATGCATTTATTAAAATATTCATTACTGTGTGTTATATGACAATGAGTAGTATTAATCACTGCAATGCATGTGAATGGTTCTTGTAGTTCATTTATTTAAACCCCAAACTCATAATTAATGTATTAATATCCGTTTGTTCTGCACAGCTATTTTATAAATAAACGGAATAACCAAAATATTGTGTTAGTCATTGCATCAAATGCATGTAGCAGGCGCCAGACAACTCGCCCTAATACCAACTTGCCCCAATACAAACTCGCACCAAAAATATGGTCAACTCGCCCCAACCGAAAGAGAACTCGCCCCAACTTATTTTGGTATATCTTATTATTTCTTGATTTAAAGTATTTTATCTTCATATTCTTTGTTATGTTAGCGAGACATGTATGTATTTTAATAAACGTGACAAGAGATTTTTTTGTGCCCAAAATAACAGCCTCTACAGGCTGTTTCCGAATGGCAAAGAAAAGTAAAAAAAAAGGGCTGTCTCCTTACTGCTTAAAGTAATATTTGTCCCCATAAAACTGACCAACATTTCCCAAAAAAAGATGCCAAACTTTTCCAATAAACTCAATAATTGGTTTATTGAGTTCATTATACAGCTATTTAATTCCCTAGCACTTTATAATATAAATTTAAGAAAGCAGTTCAACATGCACTTATAAACAATTTGTATACTGTTATCTTTAATCATATTAATGATGTTTCATTTTCCCCAATTTCATTGATTATCGTGCTTTTTTTCCAATCAAAAAGGCACAGGCTGTAAAATATAAAGCAAAAAAATCACTGGTGTATTTCATCAGTATTTTGAAAACTTCGTATACAGATCGCCTGAAATTCATGTAGCATAATATTTTTAAAAGCCAAGAATATGCTGTATATTCCCTTTTTTTTAAATATCCTCAAGATTCTGAAGGGAGGCCATAAATAGTAAGAACAGTATGTATTTACTTTTTTAATAGGATACAACCATAATTAAGCCAAGAAGAAGTTCGTGAAGAAGGGTTCACTGGATTTTGACACTTTGGTGCAACAAACAGAACAAGTATGCTTATAAAGCTGCCTTTTGTTTGTTGATTTCATTTGAGAATATTGAAATAATTTGTTCCGGTTTCATGGAAAAAAATATATATTTCATTGTGAAATTAATCTTGAATGGAAACAGAAAGAACAACAGTTCAACGCACTAATTGTTGCCATAAAACAATGTCTTTGTATGTAAAACATGATTTATCAACTTTAACACCTTCTGCCAGTGTTGAATCTGATAAGCCAGTGCCTATACTAGATGTATATTGAACATTTTCAAAAAAAACTGCATTGAATGTTAACAAATGGTGTAATGAAAAATAAGAGTTTCTATATGTACATGTCATTACAACTAATGTGAAAATTCTCAGCTTTATGTTCAAACCATTTACTGTATTTTTGTTTAAATGCAGAAATGTATTTTTTATGATATAATAGACCACCTAACGTCTGAGGAAGCATAGAAGGTGTTGAAGGAAATTGCTGCCAGACAGCCGGCAGTAATCCTTGATAGCCTGTCCCAGACCAGCTTGGACCATCCTCAAGCAAACCATCTTGGTGTGTTTGCAGGAATTGTCCATTTGGTGGACCATGATAAAGACAAGCTTTGTTGTGGCATAGCGCCACAATACTGTACCAGCCAAAGACCAGTATGTTTACTGCTGTAGAATATGACCCATAAATTTCATGTTTATTTTTCTGTGGGCTTGTATCTATCTTTATCAAATATTTTATTATTCTGTGGGTCTGTTTACAGGAATAAGTAATGCATGGTATATATGTCAAATATTGTTGTTTGTAATATTAATATCAAACAATGTTAAAACTACCCATGAAATTGCCTCCGCTTAAAATCAAAAGTGTAGAAAAGTTAACTCATTTACTGTCAAAACATTGGCGATTATGTTCCTGCATCCTAAAAGGTGGACAATAACTGCTATATAAATAGATTTAACAAGGGGTTTTGAGTTAACCGGTATGTGTTAATATTTTTCAGGAAACGTTTCGGAAACAATGTGTTCGCACTGAAGATGTGGAGGACACATATTGATCACAGTACATCCTTCGGATACATGGACGCCTTCAATGGGATGACAGAAAAACTGTACCTGTCTTTTTTTGAATGGGATTCGTGCTAAATATCCAAGTCTTACTGGCAACTATTAAGGTTTTGTTCCGGTACAATGAGTAGGATGGTGACATTGCATCATAATTGTTTAATCCTCAGAAATTCTATGTTTGTAGCGTTGTTCAGTTCTCTTTTTTTCAAGGGAAGCAGTAAATAAAATTATTGTTTACAGAGCTTTTTAAGTCTTGTTGTTTAGGAATGTTCGCAACATTTTTTGTTTAAGAATGTTCGCAACATTTAAGTGGATAAATGGTTGTTTCAAATTTGAATCTTTAGTGATGCATTCTTTATTAAATGATGTAATCTTAATTTCTTGCAATAAAGTGTAAATAATAAGAGAATAATTATCCTTTGTATTCAAAATGAAAACCAAATTTACTGTTCTATTAATCATTATTTTTATTTATCTTTTTCTTTTGTCAGAAATATTACAGGGGCATACATACAGTATTTCTTAAATAAAAGGGGCAGTTCTTAGAAAATTAACATGTATTTTAGCCATGCATATTCAAAAAATTTCCACATTTTTATCCAGCAACAATATTAATTTTGTGTATTTTTATGTAACACAAATTAATAAGTATGCCTTAACCATTGCAAACTGAAATGAATTTCTTACTCATCTATTTTACCGTGATGTTAAGCATCATGGAGCTTAATGTACATTTTATGAATAATTTTACTTCAATTTCTACTGATTTTTCTGCGCCTGCTATCAAATAATGTGGTTTATTTGTTTAAAAAATAAACTGGGTTATTTTGTTGATGTTTCGAACTTTTTCGTCTCTTAGCCTATAACTAAGGCATGTAAACAAATAAGCTGACAACGACGAAATTATTCGTTACTGACATTTGGAACGGTATAAATAATAGTCTATTCCACTTCCTTTTCCCTCCAGCGCTGGAGAATCTTGTGGCATTTTGAAATTTATTGTTAAAAAATCGTATAGCCGCGAGGACGAAAGCGAAAGACGACTGCGGAAGAGATGGAGGCAGCCTTGCTGGAGCCCGCGGTGGAAAAACCTGCGGGTAATATCATAGATTTTTAGCAAATTATTCGTAATTCGAATATTGTTCTATCATCTCATGTTGTTCAACCTGTCTCAACGCCCAACATGGTCACAGGTTGTGGTGGTGGTACGTTAGGATAACTCCCAAGTTCCACTTTTGATCGAACTCGTTGTACGAGCGATGAGGTATTCGGACATGTTCCAATGCAGCTCCGAGAACGCATTTGGAACAACCAGTTTGTAAATTTAACATTAATGTTAAAAGGTTCGTCGGAGTTGCAGGATTATTGTACTGGTGAGGGGATCCTTTACCAAAGACCAAATGGGACTATCGAGACAAGGCCAAGGGAGGATAAGTCCCAAATTCAAAACATCGGTCAATGAACTGATGCTTTTATCATTTTTATGTCCGTTTATATTGTTTTGCATAGTCAGGAGGCTCCCAATTTGTTGAAATACATGTATAATATCAGGGAGGCAGCCAGCAAGCGTTCTGGTTTTGCTTGGCGTTCCTATGATGTTCAGTTCCGGCTACGGCAGGAAGTCAGCCATGCAACCTGGGCTGAGATCAACACGGACCTCTGGTGGCGTTGTACGCTATCAGGGGACGGTGTGTCGGCCCCTAGTAGCACTGAAACACCAAGGGGACAAGGAGTAGGTGCCTCGTTCCCTTGCCTGGACTACAATAAGGGCGCCTGCTCTTGGCCTACTTGTCAATTCTCCCATACTTGTTCACATTGTGGGGGCAGTCATCCAGCCTCTTCCTGCTTCATAAAGCAGGCATTGCCATCAGCTCGAGGGCATTCATTTCGATTCGCTACCCCAAGTTACAGACCCCGGTTCATACGCGGTGCCCACAGTGGTCAAATCCACTCAGGTTAATTCAGACCTAAAGTCACTGGCTCCTTCACCAATAAATTTTAGCCATCTTTCAAAAGCGCTTGCTAATTATGAAAATCGGGCTGATATTGAGATAATTCTTAATGGTTTCTCATATGGTTTTAATTAACATTACACTGGCCCAAGGCAACCAAGAGATTCAAAAAAAAATAAATCTGCTTTAGAAATCAGCGATATCGTTAAGCATAAAATAGATAAGGAAATTCTGGCAGGTCGGGTGGCTGGCCCCTTTCACGACCGCCCTTTAACAAATTTGCAGTGCTCTCCAATCGGTGTCGTACCTAAAAAATCTCCTGACAATTTCAGGTTAATACATCACTTGCCCAGTCCGGAAAAAGCTTCTATTAATGATTTTATTGATTCAAATTTATGTTCAGTTCAATATGCACGGTTTGATTATGCAGTACATATGATACATGACTTGGGGAGAAACTGTAAACTTTTCAAAATGGATTTAAAGAATGCATTTCGTTTACTTCCTGTTAGATTGGAGGATATTTAGTTATTAAGATTTCAGTTCATGTACAGATATTATGTTGATAAAGCTATGCCAATTGGTTGTTCAATTAGCTGTCGACATTTTGAAATATTTGCGACCTTCCTGGAGTCTCACATCAAAAGTAAAATGTCAGTTGGTCGTTTAATTCACTACTTGGTCGATTTCTTAGGCGGAGCTAAAGACCAGTTAAGTTGTGAAATAGCGATGAATTGCTTTATCGAATGTGTCAATGCATTGCCTGTGCCTTTGGCTGATGATAAAACCGAGGGTCCCACTGAAGTGCTGCTGTTCTTAGGTTTGGAACTTGATACAATTAATATGATCGTTCGTATACCACACCAAAAAGTCCTTGAAATTGTGGGGAAAATTGAAGCAGTGCTCAATAAAATTAAGACAATTCTTTAAGAAATGCAAAGTTTGATTGGTTCGTTGAATTTTCCTAGTCGGCAGTTATTGCAGGGCGGCCATTTTGCAGACGGCTTATAAATAGCATATGTGGTCTTACTAAGCCATACCATCATTTGAGGGTGGGCAGAGACATAAGGCTTGATTTAGTCATGTGGTTGGAATTTTTCAAAAATCATAATGGTATTTCAATGTTTCACAATAATTTTTGGGTTTCAAATGAAGATGAGAAACTATTTACTGACAGTGCAGAAGGCCAAGGTTTGGGGATTTATTTTAATGGGCATTGGGCATATGCTGCATTGCCATGGTCATGGTATGAGAAAGGAATAACATCAGACATTACGGTGCTGGAATTGTTCCCTATGTTAGTATCTTTGCATTTGTGAGGACAAGTTTTATCTCGAAAAAAGTTTATTTTCATGTGTGAAAAAAGCGCAGTGGATGATATAATAAATGGCATGACCTCTAAGTCTGACCGAATTATGGTAATATTGAGAAGAATAACATTGTTGTGACTCAGTATCGCTATAAAAGCCTGTCATTTACCCGGCTCTACCAACAGTCTTTGTGATGCATTGTCTCGATTGCAGGTAAACAAGTTCCATCAATTGGCATCAGAGGCAGACCAATTCCCCCAAATGATCCCCGAGTTTCTTTGGCAGATATCGGACGAGGAGTGAATCGTGTGTTGGATGCTAGTTTAGCTCCAAATACGTCTGCTGCTTTTAGAACAGCACTTGGCGCTTTTCAGCAATTTTTGCGTGCTTTTAGTTTGCCAAATATTTACCCTATTAACTCTTATCATTTGGTCCTATTTATATCATACTGTTTTGAGAAAAATCTTTCACCCAATACTATTAATACGTATGTAGCTGGTGTTAATCACATGCATAAATTGCAGGGTTTCCCTGATTTGCTTGAATCATTTCTTGTGAAAAAAGTTATAGAGGGCTGTTTCAAATTACGAAAGGCTAAAGATGTCCGCTTACCCACCACCATTACAATTTTGACCGATAGTTCAGCTATTTTACATGATATCTGTTATGACGCTTATGAAACACCTCTATTAAGAGCTGCATTCCTACTGGCATTTTTTGGGCTTTTTAGAGTAAGCGAAATTGTTGTCCCTTCGTGTTTAAATGTAAATCGTTCTCTTTTAAGAGATGATGTTCGACTGGATGGGCAAGGCAAATATATATTTGTCACATTAAGAATTACATTAAATAATCAAAATGGACGCCCTACACCACTAAAATGTTCATCAGAGTCAGATGTTGCATTGTGTCCATTTCGTGCAATAGAGATGTTCCTTATTCATCGTCCATCTATCAGTGGACCATTTTTTTGCCACGCTGACCGAACCCCTGTGACAAGGTTTCAGTTTTCAGCAGTTTTGGCTAGGTGCATTTCATGGGTCCGGCCAGGCTGTGTGGGCATTAAGTCCCATAGTTTTTGTATTGGTCGAGCTTCAAAGTTGGCTGCTTTGGGCTTATAGGAGGAAAAAATCCGGGTACTTGGTAGATGGCATTCTGGCGCCTTCCGAACCTACATAAGAAATTAGGATGTGATCAAACGATATTTTGTAGGCCATATATTTGTATTAATTTGTTCTTAGATGTCTGGATGGTTGGCGACTCTATCCTGCACTGGGCTGGGGCTTATGCACAAGAGCATGGTCGGGAGGTCGGCGGGAGCCTCGCTGTCAGCTGGTGTGGTGTCCGTGGTATGAATTGGGTTGATTTCCAGCACGACCTCCAGCTGGGAGTGATGTTCTCGTCGGCACCCAGATACATTTTCCTCCATTTTGGGGGCAATGACATGGCTTCGCCTCAGGTGGCTACCTTTCGACTCATTCGCTGGGGTTTACGATATGTTAAGGCAGCTTTCCCTAATGTCCGTATTATTTGGATTGATATTTTGCCTCGGTTAATTTTGCCTCCTTGTAGTTCGGAGGATCAAATGCCGCCGCCTTAATCGATTTGGTAGGGAAATGAGTCGGAAAATTAATGGGTGTGACATGGGTAGTGTAATGGTGGAAATTGATAATGTAAAACCAGGCTTATTTATAAATGATGGTGTCCACTTGTCTCAAGTCGATACCGAGATGCTGTTGTGGGCCCTTCAAGAACAAATAAAACTCTTGACCAATTAGTTTTCAATTTTGTGTTCAATTTACTGTGTTGTTGAATTTTTAGCGGATAAATTTTCTTGCGAAAATTTCTTGTGGCGGAAATATTCAAGTAGCTGACAGTCTCCTTTGGTAGGCACATTTTTTCAAAATTTCAATATTATAATAATTCTGAGGGTGCAACTTTTGTTTGGCCAGTTGTGTTAGGATTGCTGAGTATAAATCCATTCTTGGGTGGTTACCTTCTGTTTATTACAAAAAAATAAAAAAAATAAATGTGGAGATGGGTTTTGCTCGGATATAAGTAACTCCCAGCTCTTATTTGGCTTTTATCTGGATAGTAAGTCACTTTGCGGAATTGCTTCACATTGCGGATTTGCATATTGCAGAATTGATTTACATTGCGGAACTTTGTGGATTTGGATAACATTGCGATTAATGTTGCGGTTTTGCTCACTATTGCTCATAATAATTTTGCATTGACTGTCAGTTACTTAAAATCAGGAAGGCCACATGGTGTATTAATCACTCCTGATTTACATAAAGTTTCGTATCTTTGATGTTGTGGCTCATTCTCTCCAACTAAAATTTTGTTCTTACTGAAAAGTTAAATTATTTTAACCTAGTCCATAATTTTGTTTTAGTCATTTGTTATTGCAAAGGAAAGGTAAAATAAAGAAGTTATAACTTTATTTTGAGTTATTCGAAATTCATATACTAAAATAATGTGGTTTATTTGTTTAAAAAATAAACCGGGTTATTTTGTTGAAGTTTCGAACTTTTTCGTCTCTTAGCCTAAAACTACGACATGTAAACAAATTAGCTGACAACGACGAAATTATTCGTTACTGGTATTTGGAACGGTATAAATAATAGTCTATTTCACTTCCTTTCCCTCCAGCGCTGGAGAATCTTGTTGCATTTTGAAATTTATTGTTAAAAACCCACCCACCACACCCTGTTTGCCAGGAATAATGTATATTTTGCTAGGATTTATGCATATTTTGCTTCATGTGTTTTGTTGAATCTGTATGCATTATGGATAACTTTGCAAAGAAAAGATTGCTTTTGCTTGGTCTGTCTTTGCTGTATATTTGCAGCGGCAACCCAATTGTACTGGAGTTCCACAGACAATCAGCACGTGCACGCTGTCCCAGGCTCCCACCATGTACTGATCCTGATGAGCTGTTACCATAGCCAAATCGGGGGTTTACCAGCCTTCCTGGGGAATTTCTGTGACCGTGCCCAGACGAGCGCCTTGTTCCTGCCTCGTTCTGCTACAAGCGAGCAGTCACCATTTACATGATTTGGTGTTGTGAGCCTATGTGGAATCTATAACGAACATTGGGCAACACTGGGGACTGTGTGGCCTTCATAATTCTATTAAAGCAGAAGCACATTCATTTATATATATTCTGCTCCTATTCTTACGCTGTTAAGGTTGATTTCATCCTTGTTTTTTAATTATTGTGTTGCAAATGTTGTTCTTATACTCATGCTTTTAATTCCTTTTGGTAATTCGGTATGAGTAATTAAACTTTTTAGGTTGATGTCATCCTTGTTTGTTGCTGTGCTGCAAATATTGTTTTATAATCATGCTTTGAATTCTTTTTGTTTATTCTTCATGCATAATTTTTTGTACTCTTGCCTATTAAGGTCGCAACATCAAACTTTTATTGCGCGGCTGAAAAATTCAAGTAGCTGACAGTCTCCTTTGGTAGGCACATTTTTTCAAAATTTCAATATTATAATTACTCTGAGGGTGCAACTTTTGTGTGGCCAGTTGTCTTAGGATTGCTGAGTATAAATCCATTCTTGGGTGGTTACCTTCTGTTTATTATAAAAAAAAATGTTTATTCCAAAATAAATAGTATTTTGAGGAGATGGGATTTGCTCGGATATAGGTAACTCCCAGCTCTTATTTGGCTTTTATCTGGATAGTTAGTAATTTTGCGGAATTGCTTTACATTGCGGATTTGCATATTGCGGAATTGCTTTACATCGCGGAACTTTGCGGATTTGGATAACATTGCGATTAATGTTGCGGATTTGCTCACTATTGCTTATAATAATTTTGCATTGACTGTCAGTTACTTAAAATCAGGAAGGCCACTTGGTGTATTAACCACTCCTGATTTACATAAAGTTTCGTATGTTTGATGTTGAGGCTCATACTCACCAACTAAAGTTTTGTTCTTACTGAAAAGTTAACTTACTGAAAAGTTAACTTACTGAAAAGTTAAATTATTTTAACCTAGTCCATAATTATGTATTAGTCATTTGTTATTGCAAAGGAAAGGTAAAATAAAGATCTTATAACTTTATTGTGTGTTATTCGAAATTCATATACTAAAATAAACATGTTTTACTGAATGTTTCTTAAAAAGATTTTATGTGAGAAGACTTAATCAATCATTGTATAACTACTTTAGCCTCGCTCTGGGAAAAGGGGGTTTAATGCATGCACATTATGTTGTCCAAGATTAGGATGTGCAGTTTGCACAGGATTATCAGGGACAACACTTTCCGCCTTAACTTGATTTTTGCTAAGAGACGCCCTTTCAACGAAAAAAATACAATAAAGCGGAAATTGTTTCACTGATTGGTGTGGACAGCACAGATTAATCTTATACGACAATTTACGCACATGCATTTAGCCCCGATTTCCCAGAGCAAAGGCTCGCCTTTTTAGATTATAGCTGTCTATATGCTCTTTAACTTTTGAATCATGATGCAGTTTCAAATAATAATGTATGATTAGTCGTTTTTAATTGATGCATATTCTTTTGTTTAAAGTTGAACAAAACTTTTATTAAAATAAGTTGTTCACTTAACATTCTTCCAGTAATGTTTTGCTGTGTAATATAATAATAAATCAAAATTGAACAAATAGCTTCTCATTTCTTCATGTGATTTATTTATATATTTTAAACCAGAAGACTATAAAAATTCATAACATAATGAATACAAAACATAATACTCTATATTCATGGAACAAAACTATGATTGATACAATTTTGAATAAATGTTCCCAATTTTCAACATTTTGCCAGATCAAATTATTTCCAAATTCCATCAATTATTTATCTTTAAATAAACAACACTTTATCATCTGAATATAAGGCTATACAATAAATTGTTGTTTAAAGACTGATAAACAAGGGAAAACGCTTCATAATCTATATAGAGCATTGTGCTTTGATGTCATTGTTAATTGAATATGAACAAATGTGATGTGCAGCTCGCACTCAACATTGACTTAGGCAGCGTATACCTAAAAAAGTCAACAATTCCTGTTCATAGTCTTGACTTGTGACAAAAAATCTGAAAAATACTTAGCCCAGTGTGTATGTAGTTATTTGACAGACAAGATTTTCACAAATTCTTATGTTTCAGAGTGACCTAAGATCGAATACTTAAGCTCCTCTATTGTAATTAAAAAACAATTAACTCGCCATATTTGATCATGGGTCTCCCAAAGCTTAACACAATTCACGATACCTTACACACTTAAAACTCAAAAAAATATTCTCATGGCATCTCATGACACTTGTATGCTATGTTCATGAGTATTTTAACAATGTTATTTTAGCCCTTTGTTTATAAGCAGTTCACTACTTAAAATATAATAAATTTTATCACATTAGTATGTATTAGCATAAGTATTACATTATGTACCATAATGTTACACATTTGGTCACGCCTTCATATTACACAAAATAATTCAAGCATCATTTCAAATAATAAGGTCATCTACTGACAGTAAATAACCAACAGCCAGGGTTACATATGCACTTTCAAAGTCAATGGTATGCATCCTATAAAACCATGCTGCCAAATTGACAAAACATGTTCCTATCTATAGCCAGTTATAATTGATTTCAGCTTTGACAAGTTTAAGTTCCATAATGTTCATGTTTGGTTAAAGTAAGTTAAAACAATATACACCATGTATCAATTTGTATGAGTTAATCTGCATATTATTTCCGGGTTGCTTGCCCTTGATCTCTTGGATATTGAAGCTCCTCATTAGCCGCGGGTGGATGAAGGGCGCTTGTGGAGGCAATCGGCTTTTGATAAGCTGGATCAACGAGGATTTATGATCGAATGGGATTTTCCTGGTTGATCTCCGTGTACTCAGTGCAAATACTTCAAGGCTGCCTTGAATTCACTCTGAGATAACATATTAGCATATTTGTAATTTTGAAATGTACACTAAAACTTATAATTAACTAGAACTACGCGAGTGTTGCCTGATGGTAATGGGTTAACCAAGAAATTGGCCCATTTCAATAAGTCTCAGTCCAAAATAAGGTCAAGGTCAAAATGAGGTTGGGTGATGCTGGTGTGTGCATGGTGATGAGAAACAACATCCATGCAAGTATCAAAGCTCTGTAGCAAGCGGTATTGATGTCAGACGAAACGGTAAAAATGGGTTAACCAATATTTTCGTACGGACGGACAGGAAAAACGCTATATGCCTCCCGCATCGTAGATGCCGGGGGCATAACAAAATCTAAAAAAAACAAATGTTTAAAGTAAAGCTCAAGACATAGTAGTTATGAACCTTTTTTCGGTCGCGGTCGCAGATTTCGAAATCTAAACGCGGACCCTAAGCTCAAGGTCAAGGTCACAGGGGTCAAAACTTTTATGCTCATGGAAAGGTCTTGTCCAGATACACATGCGTACCAAATATGAAAGCAATATCTGAAGGGACACAGACGTTATGAGCTTTTTTTGAATCGCGGTCGCAGATTTCGAAACCTGAACGCTGACCTCAAATTCAATGCTAAAGTCTCAAGGGTCAAAAATTGTATGCGCATGGAAAGGTGTTGTCCAGATACACATGCATATCAAAATGAAAGCAATATCTAAAGGGACACAGTAGTTATGAGCCTTTTTCAAATCGCGGTCGCAGATTTCGAAACCTGAACGCTGACCTCAAGTTCAAGGTCAAGGTCACAGGGGTAAAAAATTGTAAGCGCATTAAAAGGTGTTGTCCAGAAACACATTCATACCAAATATGAAAGAAATCTCTAAAGCGACACAGAAGTAATGAGCCTTTTTCAAAAAGTGTGACGCCGATGCCGCCGCCGCGGACGCCGCCGACACTGCCGACGAAGTAACACCTATATGTCCCCTGACCATAGTCAGGCGACACAAAAATTATGTTTTAAATTTGTTTGCATTCTTTTATTCATACCATGTCAATCAATTAACCTACCAATACTTTTCTGGGCTACTTGATTAACCAGTATTGACTTATGATGAAGTGATCATAGTTCATACTTGAGTCAGTAACTGACAATAACTGTTCTTCTAGATTTGGAAGGAGAATTGCATTTAAATAATGTCATGAACAATCATCATGCGAGTTATGTGAACGGTGCAGCAAACAAACCGGCTATCGGATATCCTCTGGTTTTCATAACATAATAATGTTTAAGTTACTGGTAAAAAATGCTAAATCAATTATATAACCAATGAAGCACATAGAATCTTCTTCAATATAAATATATTACTTTATCAATTATAATCTACTAAGACAGGGCAGTTTGAATACTATAAGTCAGGTGCGATCTTTCTAGTTCCTGACATATGACCAGGTTTGGTACTTCCTTGCGACAAAAAAAGACAGGCCAGGATCTTGTGGGGGCTGATAACCGTGCATAGGTGAAGAGCTTGCTGTTCTGACATTATCATTAAGCTGAACAGTCAAACTTGCAAAAATTTGGCCTGCGCGCCTTTCTAAATAGCTAAATAAGAAGGTTTGTCTTAATTTACCGACAGAATATAACATCGATCAAATATTAATTTTAAGAAACAACAAAAGTGATGCTAAATTGAGGAAATATACTATACTGTATAATAATACTATATCATATCCTGATAATTGATTATATAATATAATATATACATTTGCATACACGTATATTTCATAATAAACTGAAGAAATTAATCAATCGACATTCATTATTCATCATTTATCATTAATTTCATGCTTCATTTGACCTGTGATGGAGTGTTTCTTGTAATGAATTCATTAAATTGGTACGAACATCTAGAGGCACAAAGGCTTATTTTAGAACGCGCAAGGATAATTATGTTATACTGTAACGCGAATCCGTACTTGAGCGGACCGCAATTTATAAACTTTCAGAATATTAAACTCTGGGAGAGGAACAAACTGTCTCGGTGTATAAACAACAGACAAAATCAATGGATTTAAATAGTAACTGTATTTAATTAAACTTCGTACTCTAAGTTTGGTATCAGTACAATAATCTTATAATACGTGTTTTAGCAATAAGTTAATAAATAAAGTATGTTATAACTATCAACGTATAGTTATGTTTTAAGTAATATTAATGTTTAAATGTTATAAGCAGTCGTCAAGTGTCTCCGATTATGATTATTATTCAGCAACTATTATTTACGTTTCCATCCTCCAGTCCTCCTTCTTCTTGTCGTTAAAATGTTAGTGTTCTAAGTTTCCGAAATGATACTATAAAGTTATATTTTTCTGTTGATAAATTTAGAGGTTTATGGCCTAAAGTTCCAATGTTAATAGCTAGCGTTCCTGCTGTGTCGTCAGTTTTATAGTGTCCCGCCCTCGGATACTTGAACCGGTTCTCTGATTCCTCGCAGCCAATCAGAACGCTCCCTTTGTATGACGTATGCGGCGAACCTCTACGTTTCGGAAACTTCCGAAACGAATCCTTCCGCCCGAAAGAAATACACCCGCTTCGGATATCCTTTAAGTCTTTAAACACTCAGCCCCTTATTTGTTCAGTTCCCTTTTTCGATAATTACAATAGTGGAGTGTAACCACAACAGTAAGGCATAATATTTAAGCATATGAGCATAAATAACAACTTTGAATATTTTCAAGCAACAATGGGCGGGAAAGCAAACTTAATTCCGAATCATGGAGGATTAATACATTTCAAATGCAATTCCTAATGGCAATAAGTAAGTTTTCAATCCTTATTGTCTTTATGAATTTTATTAAACACAACAATAGTGGATCCGATGTGGCTGGAATAAAATAAAGGTAAACGTTACATAATTTCGCGAATCAGTACTATGAACTTCGTATTACAATACATACTTATCTAGTTCCGTTGCAGAATAAAATATCCATACGATAAAACTGAATATATATCCAAACCTTTGCTAAAATTCATTTGTAAACACGCAACACTTGCAAAAAGTAAGACGTAGCCTCTAAAATATAGAACTAACAATTCTTGTGTTTAAGCCGTAACACTATCTATGTTATGCTTCCATAATGTTCCAACGATACGTCTATGGTTCTTCAACCACTCAGTCTAATCGCCAAGATTGATTTATTTCGAGCGAAAACGCTCACCTCGGGCTTTTGTTGCTCTTTTCACATTTTCGATCACGAATTTTGTCCGAGGCATTGTCTGTAAACAAAAAGCGGATGAGCGCAGCGCGCATGCGCTTACTCCATTATTATATACAAGCTGGGATCCCATACACACCTCCGTGGTTATAAAGAAATCGTTTCGCGTTTGTAACGCTTTATAATTTTCTGGTTTTCACATCGTCAAAATATGCATATAATGGATATTTTAGAGCATGGTAAATGTTCAGTATTACTGTTTCCTCGCAAATATCATAAATACAACGAAATTGTGAAAATCCAAGACAATTGTTTTTAATTTTGTCAATTTAACAAAACGTGAACAAGTCCCTTTAATGTACAAGATGAACCAGATATTCTTCGTACGAAACGCAATTTTGATGGTAGATCGTCAGTCTATGTAACTTTTAGTAATACTCATACCACGGCGTATGTAATAAATATGTTAACTAACATTTTGTTTGTTATCAATGACTGTTCTATATAATTAAATGATTCAATTTGTTTATTCTTGATGCACAATGTTTATGTGTATCTCCAAAAATGTTGCCTATGACTTTGATTCACATATTGAATTAGATGAGGAAAGAAAAAGCACTGTGAGGTGTTTAGTACTAAACGTGTGTTTGTCTCCCTTCCCATATATTAAGGTATTTATTTTCGTCGAAATAATTGTTGTAAGAGTTATCTCGCTTGCGTCGTAATTGTGACATTTTAATTTACCTCCCTTAAGGATTAAAACCTGTAGCATCGCCTGACATAGTACGTATCCGCCACTCTGAACGTTTTCCGAGTATGTACGTAAACATACGAACCTTCGCACAAAACCAAAACGAGCGGTCTGAATACGCCATACATTTGAGCCGTGTTCTGTGAAAACTGGTCTTAATGCAAGAGTAAAGTGACGTCCCAGATAAGCCTGTGCAGTCCGCACAGGCTAATCAGGGACGACACTTTCCGCTTAAACTGGATGTTCGTCAAGAAGAGTCTTCCTGAAATAAATATAATTTCCGATCGATCGCCGTGGCCTAGTGGATAAGGCGTCCGCCTCGGGATCGGGAGGTCGTAGGTTCGAGCCCCATGGGGAGCGTTTGTCTAAGGATGGATGTTTGTCATGGGACTTGTTCCGATTAGGCCGCCCGTGAGCCGCGAGCGTTAAACATGAATGGTTACCGACTTCTATCCGCCTGGCGCCTGGCATAGTGATAGGAGTTGGGAGGTACATGGTATACACGCAAAAAGTGTCTCATAAGTCAGATTGACTGGCCCTTTCAAGAGGGGTGACACTATAATAAAAAAGACCTTTACCTTTTATAATTAAAGCGGAAAGTGTCGTCCCTGATTTTCCTGTGTCATCCCTGATAAGCCTGTGTGGACTACACATGGTAATCTGTGCCGACACTTTACGCACGTCCATTAAGTCCCGTTTTCTCAGAGCACGGCTCATCTGTGTTTCCTACCGGACCCAATTTTATCATTTGGTATTAAAGCGCTGCTCAGAGAATCCGTTGTTCGTGTGTTCGAATCCCAACCAGGCCATCTCTTTAGATGGGTTTTGCTTGCGACATTATTTCTACGACCATTCTGCTACTGCCTCTGATTCAAGTAGGGCTATTGTCAGTCTTCACAATCTCGTTTCCGGAGACCCATGTGCAAGATCTGTTTACGTGTTTGTTTTTGCTGCTGATATGTGTTGGTTCTGAGAAAACTGGGCATAATGCTTGTGCGTAAATTGTCATCCCAGATAAGCCTGTGCAGTCCGCACAGGCTAATCAAGGACGACAATTTCCGCTTTTATTACATGTTTCGTTTAAATGATGTATCTTCTTAGCGAAAATCCAGTTTAGGCGGAAAGTGTCGTCCCGGATTAGCCTGTGCGGACTGCACAGGCTAATCTGGGATGACACTTTACGCACATGCATATTGTCCAGTTTTCTCAGAACGCAACTCATATGTTGTTTAAACAAACGTCTGCGTAACATTAAGCGCGATATAAAACATTACATACGCGGTGGAAAAAAAGTAACGAACGAATTGTTAGCAGGCCGAATACAGTTTTATGATGTCGCATAAAGGTCAATTATTAAAGATAATTGAATTAGTGCGTCGTTCAATTCTCTTTGAACATAACCGTGACCGGTCGATTAATGTTATCATTCAGTTCAGACCGATTTCGCTCCGCACAATTACGCCCGTATAGAGGACAGTAAATACTTTAAACAGAAAATAAACAAGAAAATTGCGAATAATGAAAACCTACATTGGCTTTCATTGTGCGATAAGATGTGTTTTCCTTTCAACAATAGTATATTACTGCTGGAATTAATGAGCTTTAAAACTGAATTCGCCTCGATAAAGCTCTTTTTAATATAATATCACATTATCACCATGAACACAGTCCATCTGATCTGAAAGAAACTGACACGTCTCTCATATTTATTATCAATTTAGTACAAACGCTTGTGGTATAATTGAAATTGAAAGGCCCATAAATAAATATCAACACAAACGAAATCACTAAATGTGCTAAGTGTATTATTAACACCGGGAGGCGAAATCAATTTGTGAGAAATAAATAAATAAAAATAGTGTGTGAGCGTTCTTCGTGAACATGTGCGCGTTACATTTTAATTCTTTCAAACATGCAAGGGAGGCTTAATTAGCAATTAAATGTAATTTAACGTTTTTGACATGTTCATAGTAGTGCTCGATCAAGGCGTTCGTAGTTTACAAGGTGGTTTTATAGACTATGGGTTATGTTGCTAGCGCATGTGTACGGGGCTTTAAAATGCCATTCTAATGCGCATGTGATGTCATTAAAAATGTGTTTAAGTTAGTGCAAAGGGGCCAATCAAACACGTTTATTGATTTTTTTAAGAACGCGACTTAATTTATTTTTAGAATTATTATCTTTACCAACATCAAAAAAATAGCGTCATGATTGTAATGATCATCTTGATTATTATAATGATACCTATAATGGTCTGATCGTATTGATGGGTACAATATGTTTTATAATTGATAATAACGATGTTATTGTTCTTTTTTTCTTCTGCTGCTGCTGTTTTCTGAAAACAAAACTAACGAAATAATAATAATAACAATAATAATAATAATAACTTTATTTCACGAAGATATC
>VMBQ01006088.1:0-58864 GCA_007657795.1 Dreissena rostriformis | reverse complement strand
CTTGTCAATTAGAACCACTGATGGTGAAAAATATGATACTTGTATGGCAAATAGATGGAGTAAAGAAATACTCTTCTCACACGTGAAAAAGAATTGATAATAATGTGGAAATTCGCCTGACTATTCAACCACTTTGAACAATCTTGTATATGAATCTTGTATCTCTGTGAAAACGGGGCCTAATGCATTCGCGGAAAGTGTCGTCCGAGATTAGGCCGCACAGGCCAATCAGGAACGACACTTTCCGCCTTAACAGCATTTGAGATGAGACTTACTTTAAACGAAATAAATCAATACAAGCACAAAATGTCGTCTCTGATTAGCCTTTTCGGACTGCACAGGCTAACCTGAGACGATACTTTACGCACATGCATTAAGCCCCGCTTTCGAAGAGCACGACCCATATGCTTGGGGATGTTGGGGTTGTTTTAATGTATAGCGAGTTAAATAAACCATTATGACATACGTACTACAGTTCAGATATTTTAAACATGCGAGACGCACAAAGCCTCAGTAAATCAACTTTGCAAGGAGGCTTCTATCAAACGTGGTAGATAATTAATGATTTCTGTTACCAATCGATATTTTTAAATACAAATTTTCCGATCATTTATAATCAATACTAGTTGATACACATCTTAATGACACCTATCCGTCTTTCCTATATTTTCATCCATTCATATAAATGCGGCCAACCTAAAATTCATCTCTCTTTTTTTATCAAAATGCATAACTCTTACACTTTGTTTTCAATTTTGCTACAACTGTTGTATAAATGCCAATTATTTTGAAAATAATTACTCAACGTACAAAAGCAGCTGTTGAGTGCTCTTAACTTTTTCAGATACATATAATTTTAGTGTCATAAATTGATGTATATAGTAATTAAACGCCGAAACGAAAAGAAGTCATTTCCCGTCGTCAAGGAAAACGTCACCCCACCCAGCAATGCTATTTTTTATGACTGAAAAAATACACCAAATGAACGAACTTTAGTAAAGAATTTCGATGTAAATGCGTTTTAAAATATGTACCGTTTGTTTTTGTAACCTTCTTGAGCCATATTTGATGCAATATTCATTGTTTTCTGTATTGTTTTAACGGAGCTCGCTACTGCGTTGTCGTTTGTTAGCGAAGCTATAAACATTTGACGTCACAATCGTCGTCTTGACGTTACGTCATAAGTTCAAACATCCGGGTACGTATTGGCGCAAAGGTAAACTTTTTCTTATTAAAAGTATTTTAGCATCTTATACTAAATATCAGTCATTGGGTGTGAATTACAAAGGGATTGAGACTGGCCGATTTTTAGCATTCCGAAAGAAGAAAAAATACTTTTTTAAAATTATAAAGATAATATTCATTTTTTTTTTTACAACGGTTAAGGATAATGGGAACTTTAATTATTATGTTTAACAACTACATATTTTTAATAATTATTCATTTAAAGTTAATACTAGATTTCCTTTTTGAGAGTGGTTTAATAGTCCAACTTAGTCCACATTGTTACGAAAATACGTTGTATGATATTTTAACCCGTATTCATACAAGGATTTAAAAAAAATAATGTTTACGTATCTAAGGATAGTGATACACATATATATATATATATACAAATGACTTTAAGAAAATATGCCTCAAGCAACGATCGACCATATTGCAGTTGTGTAGTGCTGTAATTTTCGGCATACGCACATTATGAGACTGCTATCTTGATGCCATCGTGGCATGGTGGACATCCGTTTTCAGAACAGACTATTATTTTGTCATCGATTCACATTACAAATAAGTAAGACGGGTCTGTTCTGTTGCTTGGAAGAGTCTTGTTGTCAAATATTTCAACCGTTGCCGTTATCAAAAGTAATTAAATGTTAGTGCCTATCAGTGTCAATCCACACATCCAAATATGGGAGGGTAGGCAGATTTAATAAAAAGCCAGGGACAAGGAGAGAGAGAATTGAACGTAGAGATGTAAAGATACAAGTAGTATGAGTGACTTATTCATTGGTGTATATATTAATTATCTTAGTGCGCAAATAAAATGTAAACTATATATACTGTGTTGTGAAGTTATGAACTTTCCCCCCCCCCCCCGAAAATTGTAACAGTAGCTACACGTACTTAGTACATACATAAATAACTCAAGTTGCCTAAATTTCGTCGAAACAATTCGTTTACACGCTATCAAAGTCCGAATTAATTTAAAGTGACTAAATTGGGTTAAAATATATATGAATTGATAGCTTACTGGACACCAAATGAGCCTTGTTCTGGGAAAACAGGGCTTAATGCATGTGCTTAAAGTGGGTACGGATTGCTTAAACTTAAATTTACTAGTTTGTTTTATGGTCGTGTGTTTATTTTTAACTAATTTTATATCCGGTTAAAAAACTTTTTTGTAATGCCATATATAGAAACTAAACCTTTTCACAAGCGTTTTCTTTTATTTAACTGTGACCTAGTTTTTGACCTCGTGAACCAGTTTGAACCTGGCTGAAATATCATAAGAACAAATGTTCCGACAGTTTCATGAAGATTGGGCAGTAAATATAGACACAAGAGTGTTCACAAACTTTATTCTTTTCATTGACTTTGTGACCTTGTTGTTAACCACAGGTGTCCCAGTTTTGAACTCGTAAGACGTATCCTTGGGAGAAATGTGCAGGCCAAGTTTCAAGAAGATTGGACTATTCATGTGGTCTCTAGTGTTCGCAAGCTTTATCTTTAATTTCACCGAGTGACTTAGTTTTTTTCCCCATATGACCCAGTTTCGGACCGTATATGCTTTGGCCAATTGGCCAAAAGTTATGGGATTCATAAGTACTACCATCAATTGAACAGCAATAAAAAAAAACATGGTAAGACAGAGTGTAGCCACTAGAACACAGTCCCTAAATCCAAGGTAAAGTTTGTATCTTTCACATTGAGATCATGTTAATGCTCGTCACTTATGCCACTTTTTCATCAATGCTTTGGACAAAGTGAAAAGAAAGATCTATCACTAAATAGTAAGTTATAGTAAGTTAATAGATCACTGGTGTAACAGTTTGATAACAAGGGCTGTTTGTAAAACATGCATGCCCCCAATATGGGCTGTCAGTTGTAGTGGCAGCCATTGTGTGANATAGGGGTGATCTGCTGGTCATGACCAATGTCCCTTTAAAGTTTCGTGAACCCAGGCCTAAGCGTTCTTGAGTTATCATCCGGAAACCATTTTCCTATTTTCAGTCACTGTGGCCTTGACCTGTGACCTTGACCTTCAACCTAGTGACCTCAAAATCAATAGGGGTCATCTGCAGGTCATGACCAATGTCCCTATGGGGTCATCTGCCGGTCAGGACCAATGTCCCTATGAAGTTTCATGATCCCAGGTGTATGCGTTCTTGAGTTATCATCCGGAAACTATTTTCCTATTTCCATTCACTGTGACCTTGACCTTTGACCTAGTGACCTCAAAATCAATAGGGGTCATCTGCCGGTTATGATCAATGTACCTATGAAGTTTCATGATCCCAGACGTAAGTGTTCTTGAGTTATCATCCAGAAACCATTTTCCTATTTCCAGTCAACCATTTTACTGCTTCAGGTCACTGTGACCTTGACCTTTGACCTGAAAATTAATAGGGGTCATCTGCCGGTCATGACCAATGTCCCTATGAAGTTTCATGATCCTAGGCGTAAGCCTTCTTGAGTTATCATCCGGAAACCATTTTCCTATTTCCAGTCACTGTGTCCTTGACCTTTGACCTAGTGACCTCAAAATCAATAGGGGTCATCTGCCAGTCCTGATCAATGTTCCTATGAAGTTTCATGATCCTAGGCCTAAGCGTTCTTGAGTTATCATCCGAAAACCATCTGGTGGACGAACCAACATACAGACACACCGACATGTGCAAAGCAATATACCCCCTTTTCTTCGAAGGGGGGCATAAAAATATGTTTGATGTTTGACCTTATGCTGTCACCTACTACCTTGATCTTTGCACTTGACACTCCATCACATGATTTGCACTTCTTACAAGTTACATTAAAATCCCTCCATGCCGGACAGTTAGTCTCTTAACAAAGTCTCCTATAAGAGCCTCGCTGTAAAGGGGGTTTAATGCATGTGCGGAAAGTGTCGTCCCAGATTAGCCTGTGCAGTCTGCACATGCTAATAAGGGACAACCCTTTCCGCTTAAACTCAAATTTTCGTCAAGAACAATCTTCCTTTAAACAAAAAATACAATAACAGCGGAAAGTGTCATCCCTGATTAGCCTGCACAGGCTAATCTGGGACGACACTTAACGCACATTAAACACCCTTTTCACAGAGCGAGGCTCATATATAAAATTTAACAACGCGGAAAAGTCCAATCTGAAACACTCTTGACCATTCTAAAAGCTGCAAATATAAACAAGAGGGCATACTATGTGTTGAAACGTTTATTTGATATATATGAATAAACATCTACCATTATGTGGACCAAACTTTAGCAACACGATTATAACGACAATAGCAACTTAAAACTGAATGAACAATACATCAATGACGCCATTTTCTAGAAATAATGAGTGTTTGTGAAACAATGTAACCCAAAACCATTGCTAGAATTATTATAAAGATGACAACTTTGTAAATGATGGAGCTATTCATATAATGTTCTTTTGAATAACCTTGTCATGTTCAAGAATGTAATGTAACTAATAAACCTACTATGTTTAGAGTTTTTGCTGTAATGACCAGTAATTTGAATGTTAATACAATTAATTACTATACCAATGATAAAACAAAAAGTTGTCAGGGTGTCAGTATTTAAACGCTCTGCATACCTTAATCACACAAAAAGTGAATATGCCCACCACCGTACTTTATCTTATTATCAATTATCCTTTTGTCTTTCTAACCATATGAGATAAATGTAATCTATGTCATAACATTTGAGACATTAAAGCTTAATAATAACAATGGCATCATTTTCAGTTTATATTTCGCACAATTGAGACATCATTTTTTGTATCATATTAGGTCGGTCAAAAGCTATACATAGCTTATGTTATTTAATTGTTACCCCCATACCGACAATAAAAAAATTTTGACTTGACTTGTATAGAAGTTATTTTATTTGTATTGTAACACAAACTTTGATCACTGACAACATATAGCACATTTAAAGCAAAAATACAACAAAACAACAAGTTTTATTACGGAAAAAAATATGTTCAACATATTTATTCAGGGACTGTAAACGATATCTATGATTTCAAAGGCAAAAAATAAAATTTTAGGATACGTTCCGAACAATAATGGTGTAGCTTGAATAAATTGACCAAACATTTAAACAGTAAAAGCATAAGTTTACCCTTAAATTATAATCTCTGTTCAGTTTATGAATGTTTTTAACCAATTAATAAGATACATGTAGTCTTAGGAAAATGTTATTTTTATTATTGCCAAAATTAGAAATTATCTTAATTGCAACATATTCATGAATTCAGATTACCGGTAGGGTCATGCCAATAGACTGATCCTGGAATTCGCTCGAGTTTAGAAAAACCCACTAATCGACCCGGTACAAACAACGCTGGCCCATTATATCAACCAATGAGAGCTTAATTCAAATAATAACGGTTGATACGATGTGTGATTTTGAAAGGATTATAAATGGTCAGCTTTATTTGTACCAGCAGATTAGTGTTTTTTTCCAAAAGGTTGCTTTTCCGGGAAACATATATTGACTTACTTCTGAATATAGTTCGCCTAGTTTTGGAAAAACCCACTAGTCTGAAGGTACAAACAAAGTGGACACATTAAAAATAAACTTTCAAAATAACATACTGTATACACCATTTGATGGGACTGTTCAAAGTTATTGGTACCTTGAGAACATCTTTTTGACAAAAGCTAAATGTAAACAAGAGTTCCGCGGTCGGAGACATGCCCCCAAATTATGGCCTTGATTTTCTCACTCATTGTGACAGTGACCTTTGACCAAGTGACCCCAATTTCAATAGGGGTCATCTTCTGTAGAAGGCCAATGCCCATGTGAAATTTAAAATCGGTCAATTGGTTGAAGAGTTATTGATCGGAAACGTTTTTCACACTTATTGTGACAGTGACCTTTGACCTAGTGACCCCAATTTCAATAGGGGTCATCTACTGTCCAAGGTGAATGCACATGTAAAGTATCAAGCCAATCGGTCAATTCGTTGAAGAGTAATTGATCGGAAACGATTTTCACACTTATTGTGACAGTGATCTGACCTTTGACCTAGTGACCCCAATTTCAATAGGGGTCATCTACTGTCCAAAGACAATGCACATATGAAGTATCAAGCCAATCGGTCAACTGACAGACACACAGACCGACCAACAGACCGACCGACCTTCATCCAGCAAAACAATATACCCCCTCTTCTTCGAAGGGGGGCATAATTACCAGTACATGTAACAAAATGTTAAGCAGTAAATGTTTTTGAAGAAACAAAAAGAAAAAACAAATTGGCACTCTCTCATAACAACAATTAGGCGGGAAACAATAAAATGTCAAACATATCCATAGACTGATCTAACATTGATTTATTGAACGCTTTTACAGTGTGAGTTTATACTAAAGCTAGGAAAATTAATAATAATATAAAGATATTATGTAGGGATTATTGTCAATACTAACACAATTAAAATAGACAGACTTTGCCATTCACATACATACATTCCTCAATGACTGGCTTATACATTAGAAAATATACAGTCTCTTTATGTCTCTTGAAGATAATTGGACATCAAAACAAATAACAATGTGATAACTGTAGTGATTACAAAAATATATTTTTATTGCATTGATTATTAAGAACTCAGGATGCACCAACAATACTTTATTTAAAGTTATTGAATTTACGTATCAACATGTAACGAAAGTAACGAACTGCCCTGATTAAAAGAGCTTTATCATTACAAAAACAAACTTTTGAGAAAATAACTTCAAATATCATATTTGAATAATGAAACACGTGTTATAAACTTACATTTATGTGATAAAATATGACACAACCATGATTAACAAGATGTGTTTGTAAAACACTATGTCCCCTTTTGACTCATATATTTGACCTTTGACCTTGAAGGATGGCCTTGACATTGACCTTACACCACTCAAAATGTGCAGCTCCATGAGATACACATGCATGCCAAATACCAAGTTTCTGTGTTGAATATTGCAGAATTTATGGCCAAAATGAGCGATTTTGACCCATATAATTGACCTTTGACCTTGAGGGATGACCATGACCTTGACCTTTCAGCACTCAAAATGTGCAGCTCCATGAGATACACATTCATGCCAAGTTTCAAGTTGCTATGTTGAATATTGCACAAGTTATGGCCAAAATGAGCGATTTTGACCCATATAATTGACCTTTGACCTTAAAGGATGACCTTGACCTTACACCACTCAAAATGTGCAGCTCCATGAGATACACATGCTTGCCAAATATCAAGTTGCTATGTTGAATATTGCAAAAGTTATAGCAAATGTTAATGTTGGCGCAAACCAACCAACCAACAGACAGGGCAAAAACAATATGTCCCCCAGTATATACTGGGGGACATAAAAATACATGAGAGCATTAACACACCAATTATATTGGCTAATTATACATGTATTAAACAAGCAAGTTCGAAAATTATTTGACTAATTAGAAGATTAATTATGAATATAATGATAATGATGATGATGGAGTTGATTTATCCATGAATTGTTAACAGTCATGAGTGAATGAATTTCAGAAAGCCAGATTAACTTAAGTGTAAATAATACAAAGCCATGCACCATACTTGCGACGTGGATTATTTCAATGAGACAATGTCTGAATGCTTTAAAACGTGAAATGAGTCAATTTTAGATGAAGGCCTAAGAGCCCTAGGTTACTCACCTGAGACATGTAGAAATTGTTGTTTTTTTGTTGTTGGTAAGGTGTTTTTAAGCGTTTAAACGTTAGTTATTTATTACATTTTTTTTATATGGGGGGTGGGGCGGGGGCCGTTTTCAATTGTATGTAAGTCATATAACAGTGGCCAGTTTACCAACTCACACTTTCCCTAGTTTAGCTGGTTAACCAGTACTAATTGCTCATACTTATGCCAGTAACTGAAGACTACTCTACTGAATAAGGGGTAAAGGGAGAATGGTCCTAGACAGGATTTCATGACCAATCCCCACACAAGTAATGATGTGCCAATAAAGGTAAGATTGTCCTCGGTATGGCCATGATTGTAATTTAACCCTTTGAGCGCTGGAACCGGATTTTGAAGGCCTTTGCAAACAGTTTGGATCCATATGAGACGCCACAGAACGTGGCGTCTCATCAGGATCCAAACTGTTTGCTTTTCTGATAGTATTCTTGGAAAAAAAATCAAGGAAAATGCTAATTTTAGAAATTTAGCAGACAACATTTGAGCAGACGACAAATTTCCCAGCATGCAAAGGGTTAATATGACAATGTGGAAATTAACTTGGTCGCTTCAAACACTCATTAACGGTCATTCAGACCCGCTAATCTGTTTAATATGACTTCTTAACAAAGGACTAGTAAAGTGGCATGTAACAAACAGGGCCAGTTACTATCACCTAATATGAATGAGATTAACAGGGCCCACCTCCTGTAAGTGAATCCCTCTTCCCACTGTTATTTATCCCAAAAACATATTACGAACACATAAACAAATGACCAATGCAGATTCCTTTTTATTTTCCAAATCGACGAATGTATCCACAAAATTGTCATTAAAAAAAACACCATATTTTATGCCAACAAAAGTATTAAAAATTTTGCAGTCAATCATGTGACCACTAGGGGGTAGCCATATTCAACCATAGGGGCATGATTTGAACAAACGTACTAAAAGACTGCTAGACCATGTTACACACTTAATATGAAACTCCTCACGCTTGGGGCTGCAGAGAAAGAAAATTGTTGATGTTTTAACTTATTAAATCTATTTAAGCCTACATATGCAACAGACTGGAACCATTGGAACAACTTCGAAAGAGGGTCACCAAAGGTCAATTACTTCTTAGTTTTGTTAAAATTTGTCTAGGGATTCAGGAGAAGTCATTATTAGAAAAAGTTTACGGATGCACTAAACACTGAGTGACAGACCACGGGATGCACTAGACACTGAGTGACAGACCACGGGATGCACTTAACACTGAGTGACATACCACGGGATGCAATAAACACTGAGTGACAGACCACGGGAATCACAGTATCCTTAACCCTTTGCATGCTGGGAAATTTGTCGTCTGCTAAAATGTCGTCTGCTGAATTTCTAAAATCATCATTTTCTTCACTTTTTTTCAAAACCACTATCAGAATAGCAAACAGTTTGGATCCTGATGAGACGCCACGTTCTGTGGCGTCTGTGGCGTCTCATCTGGATCCAAACTGTTTGCAAAGGCCTTCAAACTTCGGTTCCAGCACTGAAAGAGTTAAAGCTCCCTCTGAGCACTATTTGCTCCGATTAGCTAAAAAGTAGGTATTTACATACTAGTACCCAGTATTTCTTCAGCGCAGTCCATTATGAGAATGCAATGCCATTATGCCATGGGACTAACCAACAAAATGGGCCTATACCAATGAAACTGAGGCCCAATTTGTATCACCTCATTTGTGATATTAAAACAGAGTTCCTTAGCAAGACTGAGCAGACTACTGAGACTCTAACCTCTAAATTAAGACCATGATATCAAAAACTCATCTTCAAGTGGACTCTAAAACATTATTACCGTAATCACTCTAAGTTCGGACACTTGAAAAAAAAATTATTTTTAAGTGATCGAAAACTTAAGAGTAATTATGGTACTTCATTTTTCAAAGTATAGATCAGAAAAATCAGTTCTTACAGGTATCCACGTCAAATTAAAGCTAACTGAACAATTAAACCTCAATCAAAATGCTCATTTCTAGGTCCAGAATTGCAAAGAGAGCAGCTAACAACATGGACAATCAGTGCTTCCGTTTCTTCTTCTTTTGCCGTTTCCCAGCAGTGTCTGACGTTTGAGCCTGTGAGGAGGACCAGCCGCGTGAACCGGTCGGCTGCGAGGGCTGCCAGGACTGGGAACCAGGGGCCGCTGCCCCAGGGCCACTTCCTGCCCCTCCCCCCTCGTTCATGGCCTGGTGGAACAAGTGACTGATGAAGTCCTCTAGATCTGCTTCCGAGCTGTGGAGGAGGAATATGCAATATCTCAGTATTGGGGAAAAGGGCTTAGTTTTTTAAGAACGACATATAGATTTATATTATGCTTTTCTGTATTTTATTCTAAAATATCAGTGATTTAAAACTCTTAATTCACCCTGATAAACACAGAAAAATAGCAATGAAAATTATCAATAATTTTCACAGGTTCACTTAAATGACATCCAAATATTTTTTTGGTGGATTAAGAACTGTGAATAAATAAAAAATTAGTATTTTAGTTACACGTTTTTCAATTAAATATATTATAGAAAATCCCAGGGGACCGGAAACCTCTAAAGTATACCATCATTTTGTTCCATCGCAAAAGAAACAGTAGGTACATACTTTGGATTGTTGCCGCTATTTCTGTTGTTATGGTGACCACCGCGGTTGCCCTCAGTAGCGATTCGGTAAAATACGTGATGAGCATTGGCCTGCATGTGCTTAAAGAAGTCTTTCTGCAAAAACAACAGAAAACACACAAACTTTGAGATACCTTTCCATAAATGTTTCCAGTATAAGTCAACCTTCCACGCACGGTTAAAAACAGTTTCATGCAAGCCTAAGAATTGTTATTGAACAATTATCAACGACTAAAAATATCCAATCTTAACCCTTTGCATGCTGGAAAATTTGTTGTCTGCTAAAATGTCGTCTGCTGAATTTCTAAAATTAGCATTTCCTTCGATTTTTTTTCTAAGACCACTATCAGAATAGCAAACAGTTTGGATCCTGATGAGACGCCACGTTCTGTGGCGTCTCATCTGGATCCAAACTGTTTGCAAAGGCCTTCAAAATCCGGTTCCAGCGCTCAAAGGGTTAACAAAACCCATGAGCTGATTTGAAGATGTCACACATGCAAAGCATGTGAGCCTCGCTCTGTGAAAAATTGGTTGAATGCATTTAAGTAAAGTGTCGTCCCAGATTAGCCTGTGCAGTCAGCACAGGCTTATCAAGGACAACACTTTCCGCCTAAAATGGATTTTCGTTAAGAAGAATCTTCCTTAAAACCAAAAATACAATAAAAGTGGTAAGTTTATTCACACCCCCTTTTCACAGAGGGAGTCTCATTTGTAGCTGATATCCAAACTGGGATGACCACTGGTCAATAAACCACACACAGGGAAATCTTGAAATATGCATGCTCAGATGCTGAATTTCAAATTGGTGGATGAGTAACAATGGTCTGAACTTTAAACAACCTATACTTTTTTCAACTACAAAAGGAAACAAGTTGGCCAAAGGCCCTATGTCGCTCACCTAAGATAAAAAAAAACTGAACAGTTTTGAGAAGCTTTTGTGATGTTTAGAGAACTATTTTAGAAATCTGCTGAGATATTATTAGAAAAAAACACTTGAGCAAACTTCATGAAGATTGGACTCAAAATGTGAGTGTTCACAAGGATTCTCTATAGACATGCAAGGAAAACTTCCCCATCCCTGACGTCCATGCCATTAAATGGACCAGAACCATTTTCAAACTTAGCTGAAATATCATTAGAACAAAATTAATGTTCTAAGAAAGTTTCACTGCTATATTTGGAAAACTTCAATGCCACCTTGCAGCCATGTTTTTCAATTGACCTGAACCATTTTCAAACTTGGCTGAGAAAGCAAGTTTCATGCTGATTGGGCAAAAAATGTTATTACTACAGTTTTCACAATCTTTTCTTTAATTTTACCAAGTGATATATTTTAACTTGACATGACCCAGTCTCTCACTCGGCCGAGATTCCATTACGACAAAGATTCTTACCTAGTTTCATAAAGATTGGGCAATAAACATAGCCTCTAGAGTGTTCAAAACGTAAATGTTGACGACGAACGACGCAGCACTGGGGAGGAACAATGGACAAAAGATGATCACAAATCCTATTAGGTGAGCTCCAAACATCTCTATATCAGCTTACCTTACAGGCAACCCACTCGGTGATATCGTACACTTTTCCTTCCATGCACGCGTAATAATGCCAGAGAAAGCCCAGCATCGAGGTTTCAGCCCACACGTCACCCTGTCAATACAGGCTCAGTATTATTATACAAGTAAAAGAGAATATAATCAGTATAACAAAAAGGCCATAATGGCCTTCAATTTCCCACATGAATTAACATAGTGATACTAGAGTGATCTTAACTGGGTATTTTTTTTTTATCAGTCAAGATTCATTGAATCAGGGACCTCACGATCACCAGGCAAAAACCATTACACCACTGCAACCTAACACCAGCTCACACCAACCCGTTCCTTACCTCTTTGGCAGAGTGCCTGATGGAGCAGCGGTTGCAGTATCGAGCGCTATACCAGGGCCGCTCTACGGGCACCCTCTTGTGCTTGCCCCCACAGTTGTCACACCGCATCATGTTACTGGCCTGGAAGATCTTCTCCTGCAGCTTCGTCAGCAGGTCGTTAAACTCGTGCTGGAAAGAGAAGTAAATCAAGGCTAAATCTATTATTTGTCAAATCCGCAAATGCTAAACATTTGAAGATATGTCTTAGAAAACTCTGTTTGGCAACAAGTTTACAGTAAAAAATCCAATAAAATAGTAGTAATAGAAAAATTTGTTATAAAGTACAATATTTTTGGCTCAAACATGATGCTGGATTAAATTAACGTATAGGCTCCTTATGGAACATTTCCAAGAGTCAACACATATTATTAAAATACTCCAATAGGTGAAACACTTTTGAGGTGTGCATGCAGAAACAGGCATGTAAACACTAATTCGACTAGAAATACATCTGAGACAACTAAATAAAGCTAGCTTAAGATAATTAAGTTAAACCCTAATGGCATATGTATATTAAATCAGATTGTGTAATGTATTGGGATTGCATGATGGCATTTCAAAGAAAACAAGTAGTTACCATGGCAGCCTCAGCTTCTTTGGCCTCATGCACTTGTCTGTTATATGCCTGACGTTTACTCTGCAATAAAAAAAAAAAACATTTTACGGAAGACTGTTCTTGAAAAAAAAACACTTCAAGAGGAAAGGCTTTTCTGGGACGACACTTTATGCACATGCATTAAACCCCATTTAAACAGAGCGAGGCTCAAATATTTTTACAATAAAAGCGGAAAGTGTCGTCCCTGATTAGCCTGTGCGGACTGCAAAGGCTCATCTGGGACAACACTTTACGCAAATGCATTAAACCCCCTTTTCACAGAGCGAGGCTCAGATCAATCAATCATGTTCATATGTGTAGCGACAGCCTGCAGAGGCCTATAGCCTTTGTGGATTTTATCAATACTGGTAAACAGAACAATTTCGGACAGACAGATCAACAAACAGATAGATGTTCATGTTGATGCCAGTATAGCCCTCTTTACTTTGCTATGGGGGTATAAAAACTACATAGCACCGTCTCCATATTCTATATTACCATGGTATCTCCATGGTGATTTTGAGATGGTGAAATCATTTACTGCCAGGCTATACTTTATTTGCACTCCTGCCATATATAAACGCAGAGTCTGGAAATTAGTTATCAGGTTGTCAATATAGTCTTGTATTTACACTAGATGGCAAAAATCCATATGAGGAAATATTCACATTACAGATTAACAAGAAATGAATCAGAGGTGATACATAAAGATAAGGGTGCAAACCCAGAATAGTTCTTTGATATTAGGCAGTAACATTAAGTAAAAACATCGTACTTCATGTTGTTGCTTTTATCCAACAAACTGAACAGGTTACTAAATGAGACAAATAATTAATCATTTCAAAAATCTTTCTTACAGCATCTCCAATGAGGTCGAAGGCGTGGCCTAGAATCTTGAAAGCTTCCTCGGCACCTGCTTGTTGATTCTGAAAAACAAAATAGCTTTAATCGATTTCAGCGTAATAAATTTGAGCCGCGCTCTGTGAAAGTAATTTTTAGTGTCACAATAAATTCCATTTTAATTTCACGCACTGAAATCTATTCATACGACATAGGAACATTAAAATGGTACCATGTTAGTGTTTGTGTGACGTATTAATAGATATCGTCGCGGGAAATTAAAATGCAATTTTTTATGACACAAAAATATAAAAACAAGCATTTTATTTTTGTATCTACAAACATCCATGTTACCAGACCACATCTGGCGTTAAGGTTTTGGCTATTGCTATAAGGAACACTGATTTTATATTGGGTAACTTTATTTACGAAATATTGTAAAAAAATTAGTTGATTTTTGAGTATTAATGGGGCTTCAAACGAACAGATTAAAAGTATGTTAATATTGCAGAAAATGTTATTAGAAGTGCCAGACATAACTTAAGGTAATTGTATTTTTAAACAAGAGATGTGTTTGTCAGAAACACAATGCCCCCTTCTGCGCCGCTTTGAAGCCATATATTTGACCTTTGACCTTGAAGGATGACCTTGATCTTTCAACAGTCAAAATGTGCAGCTCCATGAGATACACATGCATGCCAAATAAGTTCCTATCTTCAATATTGCAAAAGTTATGACCAATGTTACAGTTTTTGGATGGACGGACAGACTGATGGACGGACAGTTCAAAAACTATATGCCACCCTTTGGGGGCATAAAAACATGGAAAGGGGTGTTGAGTATGAAGTTAATATATTAAGTAATGAGGAAGTAAATGAAAATTTAATGTTTTTCGAAATTTGGACCATAAGGTCAAGGTCATTCAGGGGTCAAGGTCAAAATATGTACTTCAGTAGAAAGGTCTTGTTCATTGGGGGTTTGTGTCCAATTATGAAATGAATTGGTTTACTAACAAGAATGTTGTGGGCAATGTAAAAGTTTTCAGAATTTTGGACTACATGTATAAGGTGAAGGTCATTGAGGGGTCAAGGTCAAAAACACATATGTCAGAAGAAAGGTCTTGTCCAAAGGGATGTTGTGTCTAAGTATGAACTGAATCGGTTTAGTAGTAATAAAGTTATGGGCAATGTTAAAGTTTTCGGACGGACGGACGGACGGATGGACAGACAGACGGACGGATTGAGGGGTGAAGGTAAGAAACACATATGTCAGAAGAACGGTCTTGTCCAAAGGGATGTTGTGTGCAAGTATGAAGTGAATCAGTTTACTGGTAAGAAAGTTATGGGCAATGTTAAAGTTTTCGGACGGACGCACAGATTGACGGACAGTTCAACTGCTATATGCCACCCTACCGGGTGCATAAAAATCCAGATCCCTTAAATAACCATGTCAGCTTGTCAAATATGCAAGCACATAGAGTGCAGATTAAAAGAGAAAGTCAAACAAGCCTGCTGACTTTTTCTAACAATTGACTCAACCCACGGAATTTCTTTGTCTAACACTTATAATAAAGGTTTTAAGGATAATTATTTCAATTGCCATTGAATATTTAAAAAATATTATCATTTTAAAAAGATTTCAAAAGATAAAAAAAAAAATCAAAAACAAATCACACTTTTTGTTCTAACCAGTCAAGATTGGGGAGGAGAGGATTAGCAAAAAGGCACAGGGTGCACAGTCCGGCTACTTTGCTCTAGATCTTCCCCTCATGAATACATACCTTATCTGGATGAACAAGAACAGCCTGACGCCTGTAATACTTTTTAATATCATCATCAGTGGCAGTGGCTTTAAGGCCTAGTATACTGAAATATCAGAAATACAAGAACTGACAAATGTTGCAGAGGCTTTAATGCCAAGTTTCCTGATTTATCAGAATATTGCAAACTCTTATGTTTATGTTACCATGCAACTTTTTGTATAACACTTGAAAGAAGTTTATAAATAAAAATGATTTCAAAATAACACATTCTTTTGTGAAATTTTATTACTGTGAACTTTGCGAACTTTTACCCACTTTGTTAATTGATACACCATAAATATTGTTCAAACACAAACGGCTTCAATGAATACAATTTTTATTATAATAACAATACCCTTACCTATACGGGTCTTTTCCTTTACAGGCAAGAAGTCGCTGCATGGCTTCATCACCTGTAGAACAAAAATGAGTTATTAGATCTTAAATGAGTCCCGTTCTGAAAAAACTGGGCATAATGCATGTGCGAAAACTGTCGTCCCAGATTAGGGGACGACACTTTCCGCCTAAACTGGATTTTCGCTAAGAAGAGACATCATTTAAATGAAAAATTCCATAAAAACAAAACAGCGGATGCGGATTCTGGCATTAAAAGATATCCCTTGTTTTTTGTTTTTTTAAAGTCTCTCTCCTCTCCCTAATGTCAGTGAATTTCCTCTCCCCCTCTAAAAACAGATGTGTTGGCATACTTAGCTTGTTTTGTAGTGTGCTTGATATATTGAATCCTAGCTCAGTATAAGATATATTATTAATTATTTATTTACAATAATTATAGACCCTCTAAAATAATTTTAATTAGGTAGGACAATTTGTGTAAAGCAAAACCAGCAAAAAACTACCTCAGAAGAATTGTGTTAATTCATATACATAAAAGGAACCTTTAGAATACAAATTGCCGAAAGACTCAATTTCCCACAAAAAGCTTACCAGTAGAAGGCAGTGCTATATTTTCCTCAAGCCCGACCTTTCTCACCGGCTCTGGCGGCCCCTTTCCCCAGCCGTGTGCCCCAAACATCTTGCCCTTGAATACGCGCTTCTCCAGGAAAGTCCATAGCTTCACCCATAACCAGCTGCAGATGTGGATGGTACCAGACACCCTGGGGTGGAATATAGGCTTAACACATAATTTTGCATAAATAGTTAATAACTATAGAAAGGATATAAATTAGCAAAAATTTGTAGAACAAAAGGAGAAAAAAACAAGAGATGTGTTTGTCAGAAACACAATGCCCCCTAATGCACTGCTTTGATTATTTTATTTTTGACCTTTGACCTTGAAGGATGACCTTGACCTTTCACCACACAAAATGTGCAGCTCCATGAGATACACATGCATGCCAAATATGAAGTTGCTATCTTCAATAATGCAAAAGTTATGACAAAACTTTAATATTGGTTAAAGTTTTGGACAGACAGACAGAATGACAGACAGACAGGCCAAAAACAATATACCCCCTTTTTTTAAAGGGGGGAAACAAATGTAAAAAGGGAAATTTAGCTTAGGAAACATTTGGGCCAAGGGAAGCCCTGTTGATAGTTCATTGAACACCAGCGTACTCACTGACATTATTTTGTATTATAACTCTTTCACACTCAGAAGCAAAGAGACAATGGCTGCATGCAACCAGCAAAAAAAACAGAAAAGCTTGCGAGTAACTCGCAGTCTGTTCAAGTTTTATACTGTTTGCTGCTCATCAATATCTTACGGTTGGAAATGTCAAAATCTAGATTGAAGCCTTTAAATCTTGAATTTATGAAGAAAGGTCTTTAATTTGATCATCTAATTCTAGGATGAGGGGATTCACCCCCTTTTATTGAAGATACTCCCCCCCCCCCCCTTCATATTTTGCATGGAAGGGGGAATGTTTCACATAGACAAAGAAGGAAAAATGTCGTACATTTTTGTAATATTAGAATTGTCAGTTAAATTCCCCAATCTTTTTTTGAATCCTAGAATAGACACTGCTAAAGGATTACTAACATGTCACAGTGTTTATCTGAGAGATAAAGTGATAATGCCCATTGCCAACCTGCTACTTACAGGTATACTACGATGCTGAAGAGCAGCAGTACGACCATCAACAGCAGGGTCCACAGCTGGTGCAGGCACAGCTTACCCTTCTCGTACAGGAAACTTACCCACTCATCTGAAACATGGAAACAAAATGAGCTGAATCATGGGATAATCAGTTTGTATGCCATATGGGGCCAGCGTAGCTTCAAATAATGNTTACCCCCCCCCCCCATATTTTGCATGGAAGGGGGAATGTTTCACATAGACAAAGAAGGAAAAATGTCATACATTTTTGTAATATTAGAATTGTCAGTTAAATTCCCCAATCTTTTTTTGAATCCTAGAATAGACACTGCTAGGGGATTTCAAACATGTCAAAGTGTGTATCTGATTGATAAAGTGATAATGCCCATTGCCAACCTGCTACTTACAGGTATACTACGATGCTGAAGAGCAGCAGTACAACCATCAACAGCAGGGTCCACAGCTGGTGCAGGCACAGCTTACCCTTCTCGTACAGGAAACTTACCCACTCATCTGAAACATAAAAACAAAATGAGCTGAATCATGGGATAATCAGTTTGTATGCCATATGGGGCCAGCGTAGCTTCAAATAATGTATTGAACTTCTACAAAGTATAAACAACATATCATGTTGATAAGAGTTAAATTAGAAAAATTAAAGCAATAATAAAATATTTGTCCCCCCCCCCACCCAAAAAATAAATAAAGTTTGCAGACCATCACAGCGGCCGACCAATAGGGTAGGTAATTCCATCATACCTCCGACCTTGTTTGCAGTGGTGTGACTTGTAATCATTCATATAGAACACAGTTGCCATTCCTTTAAAATGTTATCTGCATCTAGATAGGCAAATTATAAAGTAAACTGCATCAATTTCATTTGCCTGCACATGTTTAAGGAAATCAGGAAAATATGGACATTTGATCTAACATGCAAAAAAATACTACACATTGTAGAATAGAAAGATACCTCATGCAATCCAATAAACTGTGCATTATTATACTGGGTAATAATATGCTAGCATTGGGTCATACTAGTATATAGTAAACCAATTTTAGAATGATTTAATAATGATGATATGCCCCTTGAACACCAGTAAACTTTGAGTAAAGGCAGTATACTAAAATATTAGTTGTTATACACCTACTTGATGGGTGCATGTATATATGATTTCCTCTGCTTACATGTGTGTAAAAACTGTATCTTATACCTAATTCTTTCTTCCTGGATTCAACAGTACAATCCATGAAGTACATGTACTCCAGTAGAATGTATTTACACGCACAATGTCCTACATGGTTTATAGAACACCTGCCTTTCTCCAGTCCTATCACATGTATGTCAATTGTAGGTTACATACTTTCAGTTCCATGCTCTTCACAGGCTCAGGGTTATAAAAAAAACTTTCAATTAAACCACCATTAAAGACTATTATAGTTGCATATATGATATGTACATGTATCTACTCAACTAATAAAAAGTACTAGTGTCAGCAAAATAAGATAAATATATGTTTACATGCACATGTACATAAAATTATGGTCACACATGAACATATTACATATTCTATATGTACATGAGTAACTGTGGACATCCAATGTTTGCACAATCATTATCATGAACATAAAGAATGATATCCAAATGCATGCACTCAATGGTGGTTAAATAAACACACTACACTTCCATAGTCAGCTGTTGTTACAACCGGTTCATTAATAATCCAGGCTATTATTGCAAATTTATTGCTCATTTCATGCAATCATTCATCATTTTGTTACAGCCATACAAGAAACAGACTATTTGGTCACATATGTCATTAATTTAATGTAACAAAGAGTTGTTATAAAATATGAATAACTAGAAATTGAACTGTCTGCCCTTGCAAATGCTGATATGATTACAGATAAAGTTGTCCTCTTCAGATAATGACAATCTTGTAAATACAATGACCAGGAAGAACAGTCTCACACACACTGGCATATTTTTTTATTTAGTTAGACAGATACTTATTTAAGATAATAAACTAAGTGTGTGTATTTCAAAGTTTTTATGAGGTCCTTCCAAGCCTGAGGCTTCATTATGTGTGGACCCGGAGTGCGTCCCAGCACTCCAACCTTATTAGCTTACTAGACAGTCACGTTTCACAATGGTCCTTTGGTGATCGCAAAAGATCCACTTCTCCCTAAAACTGCCTCACTTCTCCCTCTCCAGAGCTTAGGGAAAGGTGACTTCTCCCAAAAATTGGAGTCTAGCTTGATCCCTGCTAAACTCAAAAAAGTTGGGATGAATTTAGAATATAGCTGCAGTTTCCAGCTTTAAAATTGTTACTGAAGCCAAAGATTTTCAATTTTGAGGTGGCCTTGTGTTGTGGGGGGAAGCCAGAGTACCCAGAGGAAACCCCACCCTGGCCTGTATTGTGATCAACAAACAAACTCACATGCTTATGGGAACAGGGATTGAACCCAGGTTGCTTAGGGGAGAAGCATTGTACCGACCAGACTATAATAGATAGATAACATATAGGGATTTAGCCAGACATGAAAAATGGCAGGGGGCCTAAAAGGGGGCAAAGTGACCTTTTTTGTGAAACTTCAGTTTTGAGCTTTCTTTCTATTCTAAGCAATGGTGACCTTGACCCAACTGGTTCGAAATGCAACCCTAAGAAAGGTCTGCATGTAAACTACCAACATACAACATTTTAGAGGAACACCTGCAAAAGGCTACACACTCAAGCTATAAAATATTTTTTCTATCAATAGAAACAATGACCTTGATCTTGAACCAACAGTGACCCAATGTGAACTCTCATTCTCGGTCTGCATGTACAAATGTAAGCTTACTACACCAATAATTTCAGTGCAATAGATCTAAGTTCATCTCACCAAACTTAAGTTATTGAGCGTATGCCATTTTTCTATTTTTACTAACAGTGACCTTGACCTTTATCCGACACCCCAAATACTATCCCATGCTAGGTCTCCATGCAAGCTTGCTACATTTGTGTATATCCTAAGTTTCCTTAAGATTTGTTAATGTAAACTTAAGTGATTGACCAAAAAACCTTTTTTTAGAAACAATGACATTGGCCACATACATGTAGCCCCAAAAGCATTCCCACCTTGGTCTTCATGTAAGCTACCAGCGTGTTTTTTTTGTTCAAATTCGGACCGGGATCCAGCCCCATTCTAATGCAAAAAAGTATATTTTTTCCCCAAATGGGACCTAAAAATTCCCAATCCATAGGGATCCGGCCCCATCCCCAAATTGGTGGAAAAAAACACTGGCTACCTACTCACAAAACTTCAGTGCAATATCTCACATCAAAACTCAAATTATCGAGTGAAAACTACTTCATGATTTTAATAACAATGACATTGACACAACATGCCCCAATACAATCTCAAGCTACATGTAGGCCTGCATTCAAGCTTGCTTTATCTAAAGTTTCATCAAGATTGGTCTAGGCAAACTTAACTTATTCACCAAAAACAACCTTTTTCATGCTGCCCGTCTGCCATACCCCAATCAAGTTTCCATGATTTTCAACATCGTTGAAACCTTGTAAAAAGGGCAATATTTAGAATGCCAATTTAAAGTTATGAAGTGACAATATCCATAAAATATATAAATTCATGTCATTTATATAACTATGATTTTTATGTTTTATTTAAATAATAAAAATAGCTCAGGAAGAATCAGCAATTTTCTTTGCCATATTGGGAAAAGTACCCGTTCCAGTCCAATTGGAAAAAATTAGCGAAAAACCCTGAAATTGGGAAAATTCATGTCGTGAATTCTTCAAATTGGGAAATTGGTGTATTTGATTTTTTTGCTAACAAATACTTTAAAATTGATAATTAAGTGTTGTAAAGTTGTCAATATTATATTTAATTAGTTTCAAGCCCTAGAGCTGCATAGGGAAATTAAATTAATGTTGCAATTTATTTACCAAAGTGTTTATTTTTTTGAAACCTTCAATTGGTTTTTTTCTTTCGTAAAGCAATTAGGCAATTTGAAGTTTTGTCCCGATTGGGAAAGTGCCCTTTTCCGTTACTTTGTAAAGAAGGAAAAAAAATCTTAGAAATAAACATGCATTTCACATTTAGTATCTTACAGTCACACTTATAAATCATGAAGTGCTGGCATGTTACAATTTTAATATGTGTATGTGATTCATATAATACACGTACTTAACATTTATAAGTGCCTCAACTTATCAAACTTTCAGAACTTCCTGAACACACTCTTAAAAAGCTACTGGCCTTTCAGCAACTTACTTAATGAAACTGGAGAGCCATTAATAGCAGTCATCGAAATAAAACATTGAAATAAAAATAATAAATTGTTTCCTCTGTACATGCATATGATGGTACACTTTCATAATAAAATATTTAAATAAAGTTAGAAAAGTTTTTCCTTTACATTAACCACTTGGTCTGATTTTTATTGAAATTATTCATTAATACTATTCATATGTCCCTTTCCAGTCTAAGTTGTAGTTTAACTTTAAGTTTACATAAATAAGAATTTTAATGGTATTTTTTGTTTTTGTGAATGCCTTTGGCAGGGTAAAATCATAATTAATTCAGTGTCCGACAAATCCATTGCCCGGAGCCCAGGGGCTACCGATTTTTTTCATCGGGCTACTGAAATTTTCCAGCTCACGCCCGCCGGACTACTTTAAATTTTTAAGAGCGGTAGCCCAGACATACGTAGAATAAACACGCTGACCTTGTGTTTGTACACTGTGTATTGCTTTTAATCTGATAACAAAGGGCAATCAATTATCTAATCAGTCATCCATCACTTGCGGTAATGTCGATTGTAAACAGTATCAGTGTATTTAAATCATCCAATCAGAATCAACATTTGTCGTCTGCTAATAATATCATGAGAGCCGAATGGATAGTTTGCGCACGTGATGCAACGTCATTTCACAATTTGGAATTCTTTGTTTTAACCGCAATAATGAGTAATAGCGACAACGTTTTGATGTCGTTAAATATCCAAGGACGCCGAACGGTAACGAAACCGAAAATGAATATTAATTACACTGGTGTGAACGTGGTTAACGAGTAATAGCGACAACGTTTTTGATGTAAAATATCCAAGGACGCCAAACATTAAAGAAATCAAAACAATAACGTATTCTTCAAAACGGTAACGAAACCGAAAATGAATATTAATTACAATGGTGTGAACGCGGTAAACACCTGCTAATTAGTTTGCATTGTCGATTTATGATTAGATTAAAGGAGCGAATGTTAATAATTAAGGTAAGTTTGATTTCAATTGAGACAAGCAGTGTTTTAATTATTTGATCGAGTTGTATATAAGATGCACCAATTTTGTATCTTTTATTATAATGTATAAAATTAGTTTTGAAGGTGAAATGCGATGTGTGATTGGTTTAATATTGAGTGATTGGATTTATGAGCTTTTGTGTATTTAATTTGGATTAATGTGCACATGTGTTTTAACTATATATCCTCTAGGATACTTGTGTTAATAGATTGAATTACAAAATGGACCGTTTTGTGGTTCGTTCTTCAGGACCGCAGGAACCAAGTGCTAAGAAGAGATGTCTCGATTAGACACAGTCTGATACATCTAAGCGTCCAAATTTCACAAGATATCGTCAGCTTCTGACTAGAAATGATATTGACTCCGTACTAAAACTGTGTACTGAGTGCAGTTTAATAAGACTATTTGAATGAAATCATTGTGTCAATGTGTGATACTGTTGGTAAGTGATTTGTTATGTCTACTGCATGTCACATCATAATACTTATTGTATTATGTGTATGTAATTGAATAAATAAGATAAAGATGAAAACTACCCTCTTACCATTTTGTAGGTAAATTTTATGGGCTCCCAAATATTTTTACTGGTAGCCCAGTGGGCTACCTGAAAAATAGGAAATTTGTCGGACACTGATTAATTCCAATCCATAATTAATGAGACTTCATTTTTATAGCTTAATTACTTAACTGTTAAGTGACAGTTTACAAAAATGTATACATCTTTCAATTTAAATCATACACTTAACTGTTAAGTGACAGTTTACAACAATGTATACATCTTTCAATTTAAATCATACTTTGATATCACAAAATTATATTAATTATTAGTCAGCTTGATAAAGATGTTACCCTTATTTGCAAAAACACTTTATACATAACCCTTACTTATACATCTACAGGCTTCCTGAAAAGGCCCAAAAAGTGCCTGTCAACCGGACAGACTGATGGAAAAGTTAGCCTGTCCGGACAAAAATTCACCTGACCGAACAGCGTGAGTTTATAACTAAAGAATTAAGTAAAGTTTAACCCATATTTATTGCAATGTGCAGCCTGTGTATGAGTACACTCGATAAAGTAAAACAAAACACTTGCGCGTTCTAGTGATTACAGTGTATGACAACATCTTTAAATTCTAGTCAGACTCAAAACAAAATAACATAAGACGATTTAATTTGTTTGTCATATAAGAACTTTGTACCGCAGAAAACCTTGAAATTTTTACCATGACTATAAAAAAATGTTGTGGTAACTAAATTTGGTCGCCTATATCGTGAACGCTGTCGACTAGTTCAGTTTTGAACCGATATTTCGTTGCTGTATACACCTTCCACGAGGACTGCCTGTAACTCGGGTGCTAATGCCACAGTAAAGACGTTGCCATGGATGCTTCACGTGCTGTAAGCTGATGACAGCAAACTGTTACAATTCAAGGGTGTTTGTTGCAAGCATTAGACTTTTCGGAATTTAGTCATAATTTTTTTGGCCTGTCACAAGGACCGGCCATATTAAAAACTTCGCCGGACCGTAAAGAATTTTGCCGGACAAGACCGGCGGTCCGGCCTTTTAAGGAAGCCTGCATCTATCTGCTGAGTACCAGGTGTCTCCCATAATCCATGGATCAATGACAATACATATAATAATTAATAATATTTCAGCATTTAAACTGAAAACTTAAAATACTGAAGATAACAAAGTGAGTCACTAACATAATGAATTGCAGAGAATCCATGACCAACTACAAACATGCCTGTTTGGCAGTTACAGTGTATGGGCTCAATTCTACAAGACCTCACTTCTACATTTAAAGCAGACTCGCTCAGATTACTAGGTACATATACATGTATGGGCTTTTATCATTTTCAATTAAAATTTCTCATTTGCTTGACAAATACAACTGTTTTCTATGACTGCAACTATGAGAACATACCTATCAACTCATGGTCAAAGTTTGTCTGCAATGGCAAGCCCGACTTTGCAGCAGCTTCCCTTGCTTTCGTAGACCCAGTTCTCGATTTTGCAGATTTCTCGCTCTTCCCAGATGGCTCTGGATACAAGCTCTTTGGTCTTGGTTCCTTGCAGTCAGATGATGGGTTCTGGTTCGTTTTCTTGTGTGAATCCCGCAGGTTGTTATTGATGTAGTGCGTAGACTTCTTGTGTGTCAAATTAGCCGACCACTCTGAAACTGAAGGCTTGCCGTTGTTCAACAATGGTGGACCAGCTTCATCAGCAACTTTCTTCTGACTTTGCTGCCTTTTATTAGTGTCTTTGGTCTCGAATATCCTTCTAGCATCGAAGAACGTCTTTGGTGGTTCTGTTTTCATGTCATTTTTTGTCTTTTCGTCTCTTTCCTTCTCCTTGTTACTAATCTTTTCAAACTTGGGAATGTCGCCGTCACAGATATTGTTGCTGTTATTGGACATCAGATGAATTTCCTCAATTCCGCTTGTTCCACTGCTAAGACTGCTAGTGCTATTTTTTCTTGTAAGATGAATCCCAGTCAATCCAGCAGTAAACTCTGCTTCCTTCTCAGCCTTTTTACCAACGTCTCCAAAGTCATCCAACCCATATTTAGAATCGGGTGAAATGGATGGTCGCACATCGCCAGGGACACTGTTGTTCCGGTCTCTTACAGGCCTTGGCACAAACTTTTTGGTTCCCTTGAAAGACCTTGAAGCTTGACTCTCAGACGATCCACGCACTGATGACCCAGTTTCTTCTTTACCTTTGTCTGAGGCTGGGCTACTCTTCAAAATCTTAGCCACCTCAGAATAGCTTGGCTTGGTGCTATTGTTTCCTGGATCTTCCAGTATCAATTCTTGCGGAGGGGGGCTAAAAGAAGGAGACGGATTAAAAGGTTCTGTGGGGCAGAATTGATCGTAGGAATCGTACGAGGAACTTAAAGCTAGCTTCTTCAACGCTTCTGCATAAATTTCATATCCATCTTGGCTCACACTACCAAAGTCCTCCATAAGAGTTTGTCCAGGAATCAATGGAGCTGACATTGGTGGTCCCATCATAGAAGATTGAGCGCTCAATGCTTCGAACAAGGACTGAGCCAGTGGCGTGCTGGCAAGTTTCTCTGTGTCATCAGCGCAAGAATCAAAATTTGTGTTGTTCGGTTTCCCGATCGATGACATCATCTTTTCAAACTCTGCAAAGTAATTAGCGCTGTTTATTTCTGGGGGATAGGTGGCTGGTGTGTTAGGATAGGTAGCTGGTGTGGTAGGAGGCGTGACGAACGAATCCCACCCGTAGGCATCATTACTTGGAGGGGGATGAGACAGTCCGCTGAAGGGTGTCCAATCAGAGTAGCTGGGATACGAGTTTGAAGGGGCCTCCATTGGCTGAAACACACCGAAATCTGCATCTCTGCTACTAAACTGTCTGTCAACACCACGTCTTTTCTTCTCGTCCATTTTGTCGTAGTGCTCTCTGCAAAGATATGATTAAATATCATGAATGGTAAATCAAGTCACATGTAAATATGTTTAACAGTCAAGTTTATGAACGTTCAAAAAGCCTTATTGGTACTCATGCAGTGATTTTTTTACCAGCGAGTCCTGCGTCCTGGACTTACAAAAACCTCTGAGGATGCAAAGTTTCGAATTATGTGAGTCCCAAAAATGCATTGAAATATTAAAAAAAAAATATATAGTTTAATATTTGGACTCGTTCTTTCAATTCGGGGACTTTACAAGCTATCGAGTCCCAGGGCTCAAATGAGAAAATTTGTAAAAATATCACTGCTCATGGAATAGTTTTAACTGATAAATGATAATAAATATTCCAATGAAACAAGAGTTCCCCGATGGCCATGGCTGCACAATAAAAATTATGATATTAGCAATATGCAAATGGGATTTTAAGGTAAAAAATTGTACTCAGATCAGAGATGTAGATTTTTAACATGTTCCTCAGGTCTCGCGATTTTTGCAAGACGTGCAAAAATTCACAAAAACGAATCTCTGTTATCTATGTCTCTGCCTCAGATTTATGACCCAAAGATTAAATTCAACCTGTTATCATACAAAATAAATTTTACCCTTTTTGTTTACATCTTTTCACATTGACACTAAATCCAGAAAGAAATTATTGTGGTCAAAAGATTTAACTTTTTTTGCCGGGTTATTCTAAACTGGTTGACTGACTGTAATGCTGCTAAATGCATGCTAAAGCGATGTGACAGTCACAATCTTTACATAAATTGTGCATATATGCTTTTGCATGCGTTAGAATTTTGTGTTCATGGGTAATGTACTTCATACTTAATTGTTTTCGATTTGGATGATGAATGAATAAAAACGAAACCAAAAACGCCAAAATGGGAAAGATTGGAGAAATAAACAAAAAGACGACAAAATGAGTAAAACGAAGCAGCTTGTAAATAAAGTAACATGCGTGCTGAACATTTACATGTTACTGCGTCATTAATTAAGATTTAGCCAATTTACAATACCTTATGTGATTGTCATGATGATCTAACTGTCAGTGTTACTAAAGAATTAAAAATATGTTGGAAACCTACTTAAATGCAGTCACGTGACACAATGCGAGATTTAATATCGATACAACACAGCCCTATAGAAAAAAGAAAGGCTACATGCAACTGTACTTTAAAGGCAAGTTTAACATCCTTTGCCAAACTACAAGACGATACTTTGATTTTATAAAATAAAACATCACAAAAAGCAAAAATACTGCAATAACATTAAATGGTTCGTGGTGGTGAAGGTGAAGGTACGTGGTGGTGGTGTATGGGTTTATGCTGAGGGTCAACGTACTTGGTGGTGATGTATGTGGTGATGATGAGGGTGCAAAAAGGTGGTGCTGGAGGTGTATGCGTGATGGAGATGAGGGTGATGGAACGTGGTTGTAGTGCATCTTGTGATAGAGATTAAGGCGAATTTGCCTGGTGCCGTGTATATGCGATGAGGATGAGGGTGAATATACGTGGTCCTTGTGGTTCTTGAGGTGGATATTATGATGAAGGTACGTGGTAATGGTGGATCCGCTAATTGAGGGTGGGGATGTAGGTAAGCGATGGTGATGTATTATGATGAAGTTTAAGGTTAAGGAACATGGTTGGGGTTGATGTGTTGTGGTCAGTGTGAGGGGGGCGGTGCGTATCGATGGTGTATGTGGTGAGGTAGATGATGAAGGTACGTAACGTGGAGGTTGGGTATGTGTGATGATGGTTAGGTGATGGTGCATGGGGACTGTTTTTTAAGGCGATTGTGATGAGTGCGTTGGTTATCAACATGAGGGTGAGTGGGAAGCGCGATCTTTGTTCCGTCGCTATTTGACAATTAACTTATATGAACAGTAGACACTGGATCTGTGTTCCGTCGCTATTTGACCATTAACTTATATGAACAGTAGACACTGGATCTTTGTTCCGTCGCTATTTGACCATTAACTAATATGAACAGTAGACACTGGATCTGTGTTCCGTCGTTATTTGACCATTAACTAATATGAACAGTAGACACTGGATCTTTGTTCCGTCGCTATTTGACCATTAACTCATATGAACAGTAGACACGGGATCTTTGTTCCGTCGCTATTTGACCATGAACTAATATGAACAGTAGACACTGGATCTGTGTTCCGTCGCTATTTGACCAGTTTCTCATATGAACAGTAGGCACGGGATCTATGTTCCGTCGCTATTTGACCAGTAACTCATATGAATAGTAGACGCGGGATCTTTGTTCCGTCTCTATTTGACCCTTAACTCATATGAACAGCAGACACGGGATCTATGTTCCGTCGCTATTTGACCATTAACTCATATAAACAGTAGACACTGGATCTTTGTTCCATCTCTATTTTCCCTCTAACTCATATGATCAGTAGACACGGGATCCACCGGTATGTTCCGTCGCTATTTCACCATTAACTCATATGAACAGTACACACGGGATCTATGTTAAGTCGCTATGTGACAAGTAACGCATATGGACAGAAGACATGGGATCTTTGTTCCGTCGCTATTTGACAATTAACTCAAATGGACAGAAGACATGGGATCTATGTTCCGTCGCTAATTGACCATTAACGCATTTGAACACTAGACACTGGATATTTGTTCCGTCGGTCTTTTTACCAGTAACTCATATCTTTTTCATAATTCGGACAAATCATTTTTTCCTTTCCTCTCAATACATATTATACAATAACATATAATACATTAATTGTGCTTGTCGTGGTGATAACGTTATAGCTTGGGGAGACTATTCCACAAACCTTATTTCAGATAACTCATGTTTATAATCACTCATGAACACTCGTCAATCCCACGATAGACCTGAGTCCAGCATTGTTTGCATGTTTTTTCCCATCTTTGGGAAGCGGTCTTGGCCCCTTACTTTTGTGATTAAATGATTCGTGAACTTTTCAACTTTTAAAAAACAATGAGTCGCGGACTGTTCAAAATTGTGTATAAAATAGGTCGCGAACTTTTTTAAGTTGCGGAAATATGATTTTCAAACTTCTCAAATTTGTGAAAAACGGCCATTCTCTTAGAAGGGCGAAAGCCCTGGTTTGGCATGCTCGTGCGACAAACATCGCAGTGACCGAGCGACACATTCGGTGAGTTGTCAAGTCAAGCCGATGTTTATCACAATCCAATAACTGAATGATTAGTAGCAGGTAATTGAATTGTGTATTTCACTACGACGAATGGTTCACTGAACGCGAGCCATATTGGCGAACCTGACTTATTTGTAGAATACTGATCAATTTTCGTATGAAACAAAATAATAAACTGTTTGCGCACAATATTCGCATTTATTATTTTAATTTTGTTTACATATAAAAGTTGAAACACACAATCACGCGTATTTTAGGATGAATATGGAAATGCACATAGCTCACATAATCTTTAATAATAATAATAATTCTTGTCGTTCAGTTAGTTCTATAAACTCGGGCTTTTGTTACCAGCGAATAGTATTGTTGCTCAGTGCAAACGACTCCTTGACAAAAAAGCGATCTTTAAATAAAAAAGCACGTGGGATATTTAAATCAGATAAATTAAAAGTTAACATAATTTCTTAAATTAAATAGAAAAAAATATATATATCTGATTGAAAAATGTCGCTTTAAAATTATATTGCGTTATCGAGAAAAATACTTCATCCTGCACATAACGTTAAAGATACCATTCACAAGCGAAACCTGGGTAGTAAGATGTATAGATTAATCGTGGATATCTATTTGTTTTCGTGTATGCTTAAGAATAAATCGGAGCTTATATACCTTGATACTGCACTTTAATATAGCGTTTGTCAAACCGTTTAAACATTTATTTGATTTAAACAATTATGCCTGATTTTCCGCATTTCAACACCGATTTTCATTATCAAAATCACTGATTGAAGGCATTCTGAGAGCTGATCGATATGCCATAACGCGAAATAATCAGCCTATTGAAGAGTGCTATAAACATTTATGAACGAAATATTGAATACATAAGCGGCCGAGTGTTTGGTATCCATGTGCGACTATTGAACGCGTTCAGGTTGAATAGACTTGTAGTAAAGTGGCAGCGATAAACACACGACACTTTAAAACACGGTGTCTTTGGAACGTATAAATATGGACTAGCACAAGAGGAAAACAATATGATAGAGCCAGAGGAAAACATGGTCGCCCCTGGCGGACCCGAGGGTGAGGATCAAGGGGTTAGTGCGGACCCGAATAAGGGACAGGCGGTGATTGAAACGATAGCGAACAACGAGGACGTAAATAACAATAAAAACGACAACGAAATACTGGATAGTGGAATAGAAGCTAACGAGACGGAACATTGGGGTGAAGGTGAGGATACCAGTATGAAAAATGATGACAATCAAGAAGATGCAAATGAGAATGGTGAAGTTGATAACGCGAACGCACAGGAAACTAAAGTCACACCAAGAGTAGGAATAAGCGAGAAAGAACCCGACGAGATCGACCAGTTCGATTCCGTCTCGAACACTGTCTCTCAGCACGAGAGACCGAAGGAACTTCCGGTGAAAGCGACCGTGCCCGTGGTTGTTCCGCAACCGGAAACCAAAACGACAGAGCCGCCGGTGACCGGCGGGAAGGCCAAGAAGATAAAGAAGGGAGTGTTTGTATCGTATTCCCCGGACGCCGGTTACATGGAACGTAAATTTGTGGTCGAGACTATAAAGCAGCTGAAGGAGAACAATTTAGCGGAAGATCTTTGGTTCGATAAGGACGAAGACAACACCGGAAGTCCGTGCTGGTTCTCCTTGCGGATGGAGGCGGTAGAGAAATGCCGAGCGGCGATTCTGTTCCTCTCTGACAGCTACTTCATGTGCCCAGTGTCAGTGTATGAAGGTAAAACTTTGATCGAGAGGACGAAAACTAGTCCCCATACCGTTGCAATATTCCCTATTCTGGTTTCTCAGATCGAGAAGTCCGAGCCCCATAAGGATTTCTACCCGGTGATGAATCAGGCTGTTGACCTCACGACCTCAGAACGGTCGAAGCTCAGTCTGGCCGAGAAGACGTCGGTCGTCATAGGAACCATGATGGAGAGTTTAGAAAAGTACGCTTGCATGAACTTACCTCTCCAGATAGTTACACCTCCGATCGAGTACACCGGAAATTACAAAAAGAAGAAAATTTGTCAATGGGATACGTGGGACCTGCAGGAATGGTTATTCAAACTTGGAATTAAAGAGTTTTACCGGCAAAGCATCGCGGAAAACATGGTGGACGGGTTTCTCCTGATGTCCATGACGGACCTTGACATGATCAGCCAACTCGGCATTGACAGCCGAGTGGTGCGGAAGAAAATCATGCAGAATATCCTAGTGACACTGGACAAGGAACACAAGTTGACGGATAACTGGCACCTGCGCGCGCGGTCGCAGCGCTCTAAACCGGATGTTGTGTACATGATTTACGATCCGGCGGACGTTCGGCTCGCGCAGAATATGAAAATTGATCTGAAGAAAAAGAATTTACAGGTAAGGGGCGTACGTAATTTTACTATATACCGTTGTATGATATATGTATTCATAGTAAAGCATATGGAACATCGGGCATTATGCGCAAGCAGTTAAAAAGTGCAAGTCGATTTAGTTATAAGTTTGTAAAAAAATACAATTTAGTATACATTTGTTTTATCGTTCGTTAAACAAGCATTTTCAAAATAACAAAGTCGTGAAAAGGAAATAACTTAAGTCATCATGGTCTTTTGGGGGATAGGGGTGTGTGATGGTACCGGGTGTTAGCTTAAACAGTCATGTCAAAGTGACAGCCCTCAGTATACGGTTATCGTTAAAATGCAGATAAATGTGCATCTACGTATATGACAACGCAAAATATTTTCAACCTGCAAACCGAACCAAGCTCAGTATACGCAGTATTCGTGGATAGTCAGCAAACTTAAACTACCTACTCTTATATCAAAGAGCTGCTTAAATATATTTAACGACACAGTGTATGCCAACGATCGATCGAGTTCAATAATTATCATTTCAACAACGCCTGGCGCGATTCCGTGTTGGCAAACACCCTGTCAGATGGTGATGTAAAAATGCATGTTCTTGTCTGACCATAAATGTATTAAGCGTATTCAGCACCCGCTGGGTCTTTTTTAAATTAATTGAGCCTCGCTTTGTTAAAAGGGGTGTTAATTCACGTGCGTAAAGTGTCGTCCAAAATTAGCCTGAACTCTGCGCACAGGCTAATCAGGGACGACACTTTCCGCTTCTATGGTATTTTTCGCTTAAAGGAAGTCTGTTCTTAGCGCAAAACTAAGTTAGGCGGAAAATGTCGTCCCTGATTAGCCTGTGCGGACTGCACAGGCTAATCTGGGACGACACTTTACGCACATGCATTAAACCCCCTTTTCACAAAGCGAGGCTCAAATGTATTAAGCGTTTTCAACACCCGACGATTTTGGGAGTTTAACCTTGAAAAACAGGTTACATACAAGTATAAACGTTCCAATCCACATTCAATCGAATAAATATTCTGTTTACTGATACACGATCTGTCAAAGAGTACGCGTCTGATAAAGTCAATTTACCTAATTACGATAGTCACGATATTTCGTCTAAAATTAAACTGCATTTTTGCAAAATTTTGAGTCGATAATGGTAGTTCCAAAATAAGAGGAGAGCCAATAAATAGATAAATAGCATTCGCTTACGCCGAAAAGACTCGGGTAGTACATTATTATTTGTTATGGACATATTTGCCACAAACTTCAAACATATCGCGATTGTAATCAGACATTTTGATTCAATTATTGCAACGAGCTAAGGATATCGATTGAAAGACTATATGAACGTCTAGATAACTTTCTTTACAAAAAGTTCAAACGGTCGATAGGCCGAGAAATCATTTAAAATTACAAAATATTTTGAAATTGTTTAAAACATGCAGCAAACCAAACATAATTATTAAGATTTATTACGATTCGACCTCAGGCCAAAAATGAACCACGTTATCATATTAAAACAAGTGATGCCATATTTTCATTGGAATCTTTTATTTACACAAGACGAAATCTATAACGCTACAAAGAAAATGGTTGTATTTTCGGAAGTCATATTAGTAAAGAAAACTCATTTATTTCTATATTATTCATATAAAATGTACACTGTACGTTTATTAAAACGAGTGAAAATTTCATTTTGAAATGTTCGCTGCAGTTTCAAATGAATGTGTTAATATCTAATTGTTTGTGGGAAAAGACTTTTGAATTTCGTGGTTTTCCCATCACGCAACTAAACTACACATTTAGGCGAAATTTCTAAATTTATATCAAATGATGGTTTATGGCATTGTCATGTATATGTAAGAACACGAATCGAGTAAAACTGCGTCCAAAATTTATAAAATGTTTAATACATTGAGTGTGTGTGTGTGTGTGTGTTTGCCCAGGTTCAATTAAACATGCTACAATTAATGATTTAAAAGATTAAAAACATTATATAACCAAACGGAATTTAAAAAATTTTAACACAACATTTTGGAATGTTGCATTTTACCCGCAGTAAAATATGTAATGCTTTCAAATTAAACAAACAATACATTTCCTGTTAGAAGCAGATTGTATTTTCCTGGGATTTTTTTTCGTTTTGTTATGTAGCAGAACATTGGTTTCCATTAATGCGTTTGTTAGCAATTGAACAATGATTAAAACGTTAAATACAAAGAGTGCGTTTTTAATTAAAATACGGAGAAAGAAAGTGTCAAATCATTGATGTTGACATAACCGCCATTTATTCTTCTTTTCTGATGACGATGTTGACCGTTTTATTCGAAATTGAAAGAACGCTCTTATTGATGAGCCTAGATATAAAAGGTTTTCCGAATGCAACCATAATCGTTGAGATTAGTATGCTATTGACACTGGATCAAGACCGACATGTTTAAGATACTCGTTCTGTGCTATCTTATCATCTTGATAAAAAGACACGACAAGTCTTTGAAATTGGCTTTGCACTGTGTCATTGACGAATAATCGAATAATTAGAACATGTAGTTAATTGTGTCGTGTTCTGAGAAAACTGGACAAAATGCTTGTTCGTAAAGTGTCACCCCAGATTAGCCTGTGCAGTCCGCACAGGCTAATCAGGGACGACAATTTCCACGTTTATGGAATTTTTCGTTTAAATAATGTCTCTTCCTAGCGAAAATCCAGTTTAGGCGGAAAGTGTCGTCCCTGAGTAGCCTGTGCGGACTGCACAGGCTAATCTGGGAGGACACTTTACGCACATGCATTATGACCAGTTTTCTCAGAACGCGACACAATTTTGCAAGATAAAAATGACAACGTGTGAGAAAAAAATGTCATAATTCAAATTTAAAGTTATATATTCAACATTAAAGTATACATGCTGGAAAAGCTATATGTTATATGCAATTGGAAAGAAGTTTACGCATTCTGGCCATTTCAAAAAATAATATTTCAGCTTTTGTTTTGGCCTTTCATGTTGACGTTTTTGCGTCGTTTTATACTCAAACAGTAGTAATGTTCAAATGTGATCTTATTTACTATTATTTAGTTTATGTAGGGCTAATAGTTTTTAGAAAATAAGCAATTTTCAAATAATTAATTCACTAACAAAATTGTTTAAAACGTGTTTAACTTTTAACGACAAGACGTCAATATTCAATATTCGAAATTAAATGTGCAGGCCAAATAGTTTGCTTTTAGTATAAAAAAATATCAGCCAGGCCCGAGTTCACAAAACTTTTCATTAACATTAAATTAAAAAATTAATAATTTTACTTGACAACGAAAATAAATTTAAAGTAAAATCTATTTTCGCTTTGAATGAAAATTGATTTCAATTACATTTATTTAATATGGCTTGCCATGAAGACGTCCAAATCGTTGTCAGTTTGTTGACGATGATTCTTGTTTGTGATCACTAAATTACAAAAATCTAATGAAAAAAATACAATCAATGTCAAATGTAATGAAAATCGATGACAGAATGTTTCGTGAACACGGGGCTTGGTTTGAAATGAGTTCAAAAACAGTTCTCGATGTTAGTGAATTAAAATGTATGGACTTAAGTTAATAGATATAATGCCATTGTACAGATTAGCTTTTCGAGTAATATGATTGATTTGTGCTAGCTTAAAGTGTGCATTTTGTTCCCAAAGTTGTATAAATGTATGACTCTGTGGGCTTACTTTGTACCCGACAACGCAATCCACAATGTAATCCGCTTAGTTAAAGTGATTTATTTAGCCATTGAATATACTTAATCTCATTGTGAGATTTGTATGGCATCTTTTGATGTTTTAGTAAAATAAAATAGTTGCAATATTTTCAGTATTTTTTATATTAGTTCAACATAACAATTTGTGTGTCTTTAATGTGACGACTGCAGAAAGAACAACATGTACAGCGAAACAACACACGACATCGACATCATACATCTACGTGTTTATGAGATACTACCGCTTTTCAATATGCTGTATTTGCGCCAAGTTAAATATTTTATTAAACTGTTTAAATAATCTTGAAAGTTTTCGATTGTCTGATAGGTAATATGAGGTTACTTTTTTTTCTGAAACATCTCGTTATTACCATGTACGATTAAATGCGGGTCTTAAGAGTTCATGGAGATACAATGTTATCAAAAACTCCAACTTGCTTTTTATCTTCTTAGGCTTATACTAAGAGCTCTTTATTTTTCTGAGAGCTACGTTTATTGAATACAAATATTATGTCGTGCACACGAGTGCTAGATAAAGTTATATTATAGTCTGAAATCCTCTGAGGTCTGCTTAAACAGCAGTGAATTCTAATTGTTATTTTGTGAAACACCTCACACAATACTATATCCGATGCTTAGCAAAACCTGGATAAAATTATTTTTGAATATACATATTAATTTGTAAGGCAAAACCCGATATTCTCAATTCCCCCCTTTCAAACCCATATGGTGAACGCCATTTTGATTTAAAAAAAAACTCGTCATTATCTGAAATAATTATAATGGTGGTACAAACAAGCACTTGCTTCTTGGATAAATTACATTGTATATTGCAAGCAAACTTCTTTTGTGTGTTACGCTACCCCGCACAATACAAGAATAAAATAATAAAAAAAACTTTCACAATACATATTTTCTCGTATATTGCATGTATAGGTTAACTTGTTAAACAATGCATATTGCCTCTAATATGTTGATACTGGTTTATAAATTCGAACCAGTGGACCAGCTTTATTACTAGCCGAACTGCCGAACACATCTAAAAATGGTGTAATCTGATATTGTCGACAACTTGAATGTTTCTTATTGCAACTTAAGCCTCCGATCGAAGTATTATATTGATCTTAAGTCAACATATCGTTGATTTATTCCGCTGCTCCGAGTGTGTAAATAGTGGCTTTAAACACGTGACAATCACATTATACGGCCTCTATTAACAGTGTCATGTAACCGTCTGAATTATAGATTCAATGTATTTAGCGCTTATTTGGGAAGTGTCAGGTTTCAATGAGTACGAACCACTTGGTTATCAGCTGTATAAATGCTTAAAGCCCAAGTGCTGCTTAATTGGTCGTTGTCGGCTCAAGTCCTTCTTAAAAGTACCCCGGGTACTCTTAAGTATACGGCAATGACGTGTATTTTCCGTGCCACGGGTACTTTGTAGTATACTTAACAGTACCCGGGGTAGTAGTACCTGAGCCGACAATGACCAATCGAGCCTAGGTGCATGTAAGTAAGGCGGTAGCGCAGTGGTTCAACACTCGCTTCTCACCTAGGCGGCACAGGTTTGATCCCCACCAAAGTCAGTTTGGTTAGCCAAGCCACCGAATACCGGACAGGTGGGATTTCCATCGAGCACTCCGGTCTTCCACTGCGATGCACACAAATTAAACATATTTCAATACAAAAAAGCAACAACTTCGATGAGTGTAAATGCCATATCCTTGGTTGTAGTTTCGGCACGGATGGACGTCAATCTCCGAAATGCACGGACTTCACTAACTTTTAATTTTTTCTAAGATTGTGTTTAAAAAAAAATAGTTTTCAATCAGTGTACGATGTGCCTGTCAGTCTTAAAGCGACACTGGGAATTATAAATAGCATGCACATGTATACATTTCAAATAATAACAATATATGAATATACTTATTATGATCATATATAGTATTTATGACTGTTCAAGGGTTAGATGTGAAACGGTTGTATCTGCATAACGTTTCTAGATGAAATACAATAGTTTCACGCGCAACCCTCATCGAAATGAATATTAATTAAATAGTACATATTGGACGTCGTTGTAGTTTTTTTTTTAGCATTTTGCTTTATCTTGTATTTAGTTAGACGCGTTGTACATGTCATTAATGTACGCATGTACACTCATGCATTTTGTATTTTTATTCAACAGTTTCCGAAGGAGGGAAAGGTATATTGAGTCGCTTAAGATTCTTTACTTAAGAAAACATTATTCCCTACCTTTGTAGATTAAGGAATAGAAAAAACTGTACAATTCTTCACTAAAGAAAACATTATTCCCTACCTTTGTAGATTCAGGAATAGAAAATACTGCCTTTCTCTCTCTGTTTATTTGTTTTTTCCTGTTAGAATCATCATGGCTATCATCACACGTTCTTCATAATTACCGGTATAATCATCATCATCGCCAACTATCATCGCCCCCACTACATTCATAATCTTGGTTATAAAAGGTAGCATCGTCATCAGCTTTCATTATTTCTACGGTATATGTAGAACATAGTTTGGTGATGATTAAGATTGGTCGGTACTTCGCTGCTTTTGATAATTATTTTGAATTATCGCAAATGAATATCGATCTGACATACAATATGTGCTCATTCACTCTTTCTGAACGCTCTTCGAGCGACAGTTTACATGCAAATTAATGACAATGATAAGCGTGTAATTACATGTGTACTTCATTGTACCTGACCATACTAAATGTGTATAGTGTACCATTTTAATAACACAAAAAGTGCGATACACGTTGTGTTTTGTTTCCAATTTTTTTACATTAAAACATTAAACTTGCGTATAATAACACTTTATAATATTATAAAAACATAAGTTGTGACATTCTTTAGATATAATTTCTAGTACAGAAGTGTCTGCAATTATCAGGGACATGAACATACGGGTGTGGACTGCGTTCAAGTGAGGTTGGTTGTAACTGACTGACAAAATCGTTCTCGGGATTTTTGTTTTCAGATAACGGATTTTGGTCTAGTTTTAATGTACTCAGTAGTTACTAACCGTATTAAAAACTGAGTCATTTAAAACTCACCTCGCTTAACCCATTTATGCCTAGCGTCTAGAAAAAGGCCTTGGCAAACAGCGTAGACCCAGATGAGACGCCGCATGATGCGGCGTCTCATCAGGGTCTGCGCTGTTTGCTTAAAGGAATGTCTGTAATAAATATTCTAAATATAGAAATAAATATGCGAGACATCCTTAATTTTGGGAAAAAAAACTCGTCCAATTTAGAAGGATGGGAGAGTCCACTTGGCATAAATGGGTTAAACGCAGTCAGTCCCCGTATCATGACCCATGATTATAGTGTTACTAATATTTACTTATAATGTTGTCACCGGCCTCTTTAAGGCCATTCACGACTATTCTATTTAATGGGATTATATTTGTACATTCCGTTTATAAGTGATACTCCACCGTCTCTTTAAAAGTCATACGCCGCGATTCTATTTTAAGAGAAACCTTTTTTTGACTGTGACACTTTCCTATAAAGGTGATTCACCACGACAGTCACAAGCTCGGTCGCTCCAAAGAGGACTTTCTCGAGATTAACGGACCGCAGATGGCGACCGCTGCCCATGTGATCGTGCTCGTGACGGAAGCGGCAGCAGCGTCCCCTTTCGTCTTCCACGAAATTCTCTTCGCCGACTGGCTGGGAAAGAAGCTCGTGTCCGTCGTCTTTAAGAACATATGGGCCCATATGCGCCCGACGCTTAAAGCAGTGTTAGGTACATATACCATTCTTACTTTGGACGCCAAATGATTTAATATAATACATGCACTAGGGTATCTCGTCATTGAGTCGAACGGGTTAACGATACAATTCTATAATAACAAGCCTATGGTTCAATGCTGGGACCCAGCTGGGGCCGGTTTTAAGTATCATATCTGATTTCTCTACATTTCAAATACCTGTTTGGTTCCCAGCTTATTTTCATTGAAAAACAGTCGATTATCCATACCCAATGTTTTCGCCCATTAGTCGAGTACATTGGACCTTAAGACGTTAACATATTCGTCCTTAGCACTTATTGGGTTTTCCATCCCCTAGATTTATAAAAATTCAAACAATCACAGTTACAGTCCTGTTCTGAAATTTAAAATACTTACTTTTCAACATTTTCTTGATACTTTTCTTTACCGGCAATGCGTTGTAAACACCTTAGATAAACGAACAAATACCTGAAAACAAACTATTGGTGTTTAATTTTTTCTTTGTATCTGACGATTTTAAGTTTTAGTTTGTGTTTTATTGTACGCTCGAGTGAATGTTAACAATTTATGCATTTAAATTTTCGAACCACCGTCCTAGTGTTTGAATTTTCGCTATCAATACAATGTTTATGCATTTTAAAAGTTCATTGAAAATAGATCAATATGCGTCAGTATAAATGACTTATTTAACAGGATTATAATATAGTTATAGCAGTCAGACAACACTACAACAAATAGAGTCAATATTTAATGTTTACCGAATAAATTTAGTTGTAGCTAAAAAACCTAAATCCGCTTTCGATTGTTTATAATCTGAGACTAAAAAATTGTGACAAGGGTAGGACCCATAGAATTGAAAAGTCAGTAAACAATAAAGATTAGTCTATCATTAGAATTAGAAAGTATCAAACTCATGTGGGCAAATTTGCAACAAGCTACGCTCTGTCAAATGTTTGCTCGGAGTTTGATGTCATTAGTCAAAATAAGGTTTATTTTATTGTTTCCCCAGGCGAGTGTCCTGCGATAGATTTCGAGACGAAGATGTACAATGAGAGTCTTGACGTACTGGAGCACCACATCAAGCCCCTGAGGCGCGTCCCGGGGGTCATTCTGGAACAGGCCTACCTCAACAAGATGGCGGACGGGCTGAAACCCCTCGAGGCATTCGGCCAGTCGAGCAGTAAGTGAGCAGTGGTAGTTTTGATTTAACCATTTAGTTTCGCGTAATTGCATCGTAAGCATATGACTTACAAAGACACTATCGTGTCTGTTACTTGGGTACAGCCAGTACTTTTTGTCTTATGAGTACAATGTATATCTTGAGAACACTCCCGCAGTGGAAATCCAACCCGGGACCTCCTGATCGGTAGGCCGACACCATAACCACTACACCACCTCGACATCGAAGTGGGCAGTGATAAAATAAGTGGTGCCATCGATTTCGCGTCTATTATTATATGAAGCATATTATATAAATATTTCTTTCTCCTCGTGCAGTCGAACAGTCAATAAATGGGCAGTGATTTAATGAGTGATGCCTTTAATGTCTCGCTTGTATGTCTAACATTTGGCAGAAAGTCTGTTTTCTAATTAAATAGTTCAAAAGGACATTATGAATAAACTAGCTGGATGGGAAAAACCGATAAAGGCCGGTCAGTGTTGATGATTAGTGGTGGTTTATGTGCACATGTGAGCCTTATAGAAAATTAATAAAATCATTCGCAACTTCTTGACCCATAACTCTAATGTTGGAAACTGGAGTTCTGCTTTTTTGACAGTCACTAAAGATATTTCAAATTCAAAATAACTGTCTCATACGAGAATTATACAAGTAGATAAAAGGTACGCTGTCGTATGTTTCAGACGGGACGCAGACGCTGTCTCTAAGCGACGGCGACCCGCAGGTGTTCATNATGCACATGTATACATTTCAAATAATAACAATATATGAATATACTTATTATGATCATATATAGTATTTATGACTGTTCAAGGGTTAGATGTGAAACGGTTGTATCTGCATAACGTTTCTAGATGAAATACAATAGTTTCACGCGCAACCCTCATCGAAATGAATATTAATTAAATAGTACATATTGGACGTCGTTGTAGTTTTTTTTTTAGCATTTTGCTTTATCTTGTATTTAGTTAGACGCGTTGTACATGTCATTAATGTACGCATGTACACTCATGCATTTTGTATTTTTATTCAACAGTTTCCGAAGGAGGGAAAGGTATATTGAGTCGCTTAAGATTCTTTACTTAAGAAAACATTATTCCCTACCTTTGTAGATTAAGGAATAGAAAAAACTGTACAATTCTTCACTAAAGAAAACATTATTCCCTACCTTTGTAGATTCAGGAATAGAAAATACTGCCTTTCTCTCTCTGTTTATTTGTTTTTTCCTGTTAGAATCATCATGGCTATCATCACACGTTCTTCATAATTACCGGTATAATCATCATCATCGCCAACTATCATCGCCCCCACTACATTCATAATCTTGGTTATAAAAGGTAGCATCGTCATCAGCTTTCATTATTTCTACGGTATATGTAGAACATAGTTTGGTGATGATTAAGATTGGTCGGTACTTCGCTGCTTTTGATAATTATTTTGAATTATCGCAAATGAATATCGATCTGACATACAATATGTGCTCATTCACTCTTTCTGAACGCTCTTCGAGCGACAGTTTACATGCAAATTAATGACAATGATAAGCGTGTAATTACATGTGTACTTCATTGTACCTGACCATACTAAATGTGTATAGTGTACCATTTTAATAACACAAAAAGTGCGATACACGTTGTGTTTTGTTTCCAATTTTTTTACATTAAAACATTGAACTTGCGTATAATAACACTTTATAATATTATAAAAACATAAGTTGTGACATTCTTTAGATATAATTTCTAGTACAGAATTGTCTGCAATTATCAGGGACATGAACATACGGGTGTGGACTGCGTTCAAGTGAGGTTGGTTGTAACAGACTGACAAAATCGTTCTCGGGATTTTTGTTTTCAGATAACGGATTTTGGTCTAGTTTTAATGTACTCAGTAGTTACTAACCGTTTTAAAAACTGAGTCATTTAAAACTCACCTCGCTGGCCTTGGCAAACAGCGTAGACCCAGATGAGACGCCGCATGATGCGGCGTCTCATCAGGGTCTGCGCTGTTTGCTTAAAGGAATGTCTGTAAGAAATATTCTAAATATAGAAATAAATATGCTAGACATCCTTAATTTTGGAGAAAAAAAACTCGTCCAATTTAGAAGGATGGGAGAGTCCACAAGGCATAAATGGGTTAAACGCAGTCAGTCCCCGTATCATGACCCATGATTATAGTGTTACTAATATTTACTTATAATGTTGTCACCGGCCTCATTAAGGCCATTCACGACTATTCTATTTAATGGGATTATATTTGTACATTCCGTTTATAAGTGATACTCCACCGTCTCTTTAAAAGTCATACGCCGAGATTCTATTTTAAGAGAAACCTTTTTTTGACTGTGACACTTTCCTATAAAGGTGATTCACCACGACAGTCACAAGCTCGGTCGCTCCAAAGAGGACTTTCTCGAGATTAACGGACCGCAGATGGCGACCGCTGCCCATGTGATCGTGCTCGTGACGGAAGCGGCAGCAGCGTCCCCTTTCGTCTTCCACGAAATTCTCTTCGCCGACTGGCTGGGAAAGAAGCTCGTGTCCGTCGTCTTTAAGAACATATGGGCCCATATGCGCCCGACGCTTAAAGCAGTGTTGGGTATATATACCATTCTTACTTTGGACGCCAAATGATTAAATATAATACATGTACCAGGGTATCTCTTCATTGAGTCGAACGGGTTAACGATACAATTCTATAATAACAAGCCTATGGTTCAATGCTGGGACCCAGATGGGGCCGGTTTTAAGTATCATATCTGATTTCTCTACATTTCAAATACCTGTTTGGTTCCCAGCTTATTTTCATTGAAAAACAGTCGATTATCCATACAAATGTTTTCGCCCATAAGTCGAGTACATTGGACGTTAACATATTCGTCCTTAGCACTTATTGGGTTTTCCATCCCCTAGATTTATAAAAATTCAAACAATCACAGTTACAGTCCTGTTCTGAAATTTAAAATACTTACTTTTCAACATTTTCTTTATACTTTTCTTTACCGGCAATGCGTTGTAAACATCTTAGATAAACGAACAAATACCTGAAAACAAACCATTGGTGTTTAATGTTTTCTTTGCATCTGACGATTTTAAGTTTTAGTTTGTGTTTTATTGTACGTTCGAGTGAATGTTAACAATTTATGCATTTAAATTTTCGAACCACCGTCCTAGTGTTTGAATTTTCGCTAGCAATACAATGTATATGTATTTTAAAAGTTCATTGAAAATAGATCCATATGCGTCAGTATAAAAGACTTATTTAACAGGATTATAATATAGTTATAGCAGTCAGACAACACTACAACACATAAAATCAATATTTAATGTTTGCCGAATAAATTTAGTTGTAGCTAAAAAACCTAAATCCGCTTTCGATTGTTTATAATCTGAGACTAAACAAATGTGACAAGGGTAGGACCCATAGAATTGAAAAGTCAGTAAACAATAAAGATTAGTCTATCATTTGAATTAGATAGTATCAAACTCATATGGGCAAATTTGCAACAAGCTACGCTCTGTCAAATGTTTGCTCGGAGTTTGATGTCATTAGTCAAAATAAGGTTTATTGTATTGTTTCCCCAGGCGAGTGTCCTGCGATAGATTTCGAGACGAAGATGTACAATGAGAGTCTTGACGTGCTGGAGCACCACATCAAGCCCCTGAGGCGCGTCCCGGGGGTCATTCTGGAACAGGCCTACCTCAACAAGATGGCGGACGGGCTGAAACCCCTCGAGGCCCTCGGCCAGTCGAGCAGTAAGTGAGCAGTGGTAGTTTTGATTTAACCATTTAGTTTCGCGTAATTGCATCGTAAGCATATGACTTATAAAGACACTATCGTGTCTGTTACTTGGGTACAGCCAGTACTTTGTGTCTTATGAGTACAATGTATATCTTGAGAACACTCCCGCAGTGGGAATCCAACCCGTGACCTCCTGATCGGTAGGCCGACACCATAACCACTACACCACCTCGACATCGAAGTGGGCAGTGATTAAATAAGTGGTGCCATCGATTTCGCGTCTATTATTATATGAAGCATATTATATAAATACTTCTTTCTCCTCGTGCAGTCGAACAGTAAATAAATGGGCAGTGATTTAATGAGTGATGCCTTTAATGTCTCGCTTGTATGTCTAACATTTGGCAGAAAGTCTGTTTTCTCATTAAATAGTTCAATAGGACATTATGAATAACTAGCTGGATTGGAAAAACCGATAAAGGCCGGTCAGTGTTGATGATTAGTGGTGGTATATGTGCACATGTGAGCCTTATAAAAAAATAATAAAATCATTCGCAACTTCTTGACCCATAACTCTAATGTTGGAAACTGGAGCTCTGCTTTTTTGACAGTCACTAAAGATATTTCAAATTCAAAATAATTGTCTCATACGAGAAAAATACAAGTAGATAAAAGGTACGCTGTCGTATGTTTCAGACGGGACGCAGATGCTGTCTCTAAGCGACGGCGACCCACAGGTGTTCATCAGCTACCAGTGGGACATGCAGGCCAAGGTCGAGGACATCCGGCAGGTGCTGGAGGCTTCGGGGCTCAACTGCTGGGCGGACATCAACATGGCGCCACAGCCGAACCGCACACACAGCAGCAAGAGCGGCCGCGGGAGCGTCTCCGACGGCGGCTCCGACACGCTGCAGTCGCTCATTCAGCGGAACATGAAGGCATCCTCGGTGGTTTTGACTTGTATCACGCCGAAGTATCTGCAAAGTGATAACTGTAAAAAGGACATGATGTTGGCCGAGACGTTTAACAAGCCAATCATACCTGTGCTTTTGCGGTTTTCGCCCTTCGAAAGCGCTCCGGACCCGATACGAAAGATCCTAGCGCGTCTGAGCTACATTGATCTAAGCAACGAGCGCTTGTATAAGCAGAACATTTCGTTGGTTGTTGAGAAAATTAAGAAACACATGACACAGACCTAGGATTATGCCTTCGCGTGTAAATAGTACGTCGTTGTGTTGAGCATGCGTTCATAATGTGTGATGCGGTTTCCGGTCAAGCGCAGAACACGAGTCCGCGACAGCAAGTAGTTCTGATTTGTCCACTTAGGGGACAAAGAACGAATGAACGAAAGAACTTCCGGAAATATGAATGTGATAATGAGTGTTTTTCTGATGACTGCTCATGAGATTTATTGGTTCTCGTTTTCTGTGATAAAAGGTTTATTTGTTGCATACACAATGGAAGTTTATGCCACAGTGATCGAAGCGTGATCTAACGTGTTATTGTTGTGATATGCGTCGGCAAAAAACGTATGCTGGAATAACTGTTAACCGTTTAGACATTGTAATGCGTTTTTGGTATTAAATGTACAGATTTTATTTATTTGTCAACGAAAAAATCTCTGTGCACCGTTTCAGTTTGCATGCTCACACACCCACCACAACTTTGATACGTTAATTCGAATACAACATGTAAAAAATGATAATTATTTACCAACGACTTTTCTGTGTTATTTGTTCCAAGACATAAATTCCTCATTTGTGTCTGTACTAATTTATTTCCATAATGTATTATTTGTTTGGTGCTCTTTTTTGTGTTCTGTCTCGTGTGTCATGTGCTCCCCTTGCCTTAGCCTTAGCTCAAACGTCGTATAGATGTCAGCGTCCCTCATTCATGTAGAGAGCCCCGTATTTGTTCAAGTGTTTATCTTTTGTATGTCCAGTTAAAGTAACATTAATACTCAAATATCAACGGAAATTTCGTAAAGTTTTTCGTAAAATAATGTTACCCAATAAAAAATCAATGTTCCTTATAGCCAAATCAAAATTTCAAAAGGAGATGTTTTCTGGTAACATAGATGTTTGTAGATATAAAATGCACGTTTTAAATTTTTCGTGTCACAATTAATTCCATTTAATGTCCCGCGACTATATCTATTCTGGTACTACTAAACTGGTACCATGTTTGTGTTCATGTGTCGTATGGATAGATATCAGTGTGGGGTTATAAAATGGAATTATTTGTGTACACACAAAAATAAAAACGTGAATTTTATATCTACAAACATCTATGTTACCAGAACACATATGACTTTGCAATTTTGGATATTGCTATAAGGAACATTGATTTTTTTTATTGGGTAACATTATTTTACTAAATACTTTACGGATTTTCCGTTGATTGTTGAGTATTAATGTTACTTTAAAACAGTTTCCTAGATTCAAAAACCAATTTAAAAAAAGTGTCATTGTTTCAAGAAATATGTACATTATATTGGTATACACACGTAAACGCTATATTTAAACAAGCGAACTAAATTTTTTTATGAATATCACGAATATCGTTTAGTTTATGGATGAAAATCGATCGAAATACCGGTAGATAAAATTAAAAAGCGATTATAACGCGGTCGCACTGACGTAGTGGATTTTGGTGTCCGCCTTGTGGTCGCTATGGTGCTGGTGCGATGCCCGCTCCGGGATCAAGTACTCAACACATTTCACAAAGTCATCAAGAAACGAAGATTCAAATTGTACAGCTTCATGATCTTCATCGCTTAAGATCATGGCAAATCTACACGCACGTCTGTAACTGTTGAACACGTCCTTGTGTTACTACTCAACAGGTACTTGGATGCATATCAAGCATGAACTTGTGTAACTGTTGATCATTAACTTGTGTAACTATCGAACACATATTTGTGTAACTATAGAACAAGTACTTGTGTAAATTTTGAATNCAGTAGCCGAACTGCCGAACACATCTAAAAATGGTGTAATCTGATATTGTCGACAACTTGAATGTTTCTTATTGCAACTTAAGCCTCCGATCGAAGTATTATATTGATCTTAAGTCAACATATCGTTGATTTATTCCGCTGCTCCGAGTGTGTAAATAGTGGCTTTAAACACGTGACAATCACATTATTCGGCCTCTATTAACAGTGTCATGTAACCGTCTGAATGATAGATTCAATGTATTTAGCGCTTATTTGGGAAGTGTCAGGTTTCAATGAGTACGAACCACTTGGTTATCAGCTGTATAAATGCTTAAAGCCCAAGTGCTGCTTAATTGGTCGTTGTCGGCTCAAGTCCTTCTTAAAAGTACCCCGGGTACTCTTAAGTATACGGCAATGACGTGTATTTTCCGTGCCACGGGTACTTTGTAGTATACTTAACAGTACCCGGGGTAGTAGTACCTGAGCCGACAATGACCAATCGAGCCTAGGTGCATGTAAGTAAGGCGGTAGCGCAGTGGTTCAACACTCGCTTCTCACCTAGGCGGCACAGGTTTGATCCCCACCAAAGTCAGTTTGGTTAGCCAAGCCACCGAATACCGGACAGGTGGGATTTCCATCGAGCACTCCGGTCTTCCACTGCGATGCACACAAATTAAACATATTTCAATACAAAAAAGCAACAACTTCGATGAGTGTAAATGCCATATCCTTGGTTGTAGTTTCGGCACGGATGGACGTCAATCTCCGAAATGCACGGACTTCACTAACTTTTAATTTTTTCTAAGATTGTGTTTAAAAAAAAATAGTTTTCAATCAGTGTACGATGTGCCTGTCAGTCTTAAAGCGACACTGGGAATTATAAATAGCATGCACATGTATACATTTCAAATAATAACAATATATGAATATACTTATTATGATCATATATAGTATTTATGACTGTTCAAGGGTTAGATGTGAAACGGTTGTATCTGCATAACGTTTCTAGATGAAATACAATAGTTTCACGCGCAACCCTCATCGAAATGAATATTAATTAAATAGTACATATTGGACGTCGTTGTAGTTTTTTTTTTAGCATTTTGCTTTATCTTGTATTTAGTTAGACGCGTTGTACATGTCATTAATGTACGCATGTACACTCATGCATTTTGTATTTTTATTCAACAGTTTCCGAAGGAGGGAAAGGTATATTGAGTCGCTTAAGATTCTTTACTTAAGAAAATATTATTCCCTACCTTTGTAGATTAAGGAATAGAAAAAACTGTACAATTCTTCACTAAAGAAAACATTATTCCCTACCTTTGTAGATTCAGGAATAGAAAATACTGCCTTTCTCTCTCTGTTTATTTCTTTTTTTCCTGTTAGAATCATCATGGCTATCATCACACGATCTTCATAATTACCGGTATAATCATCATCATCGCCAACTAGCATCGCCCCTACTACATTCATAGTCTTGATTATAAAAGGTAGCATCGTCATCAGCTTTTATTATTTCTACGGTATATGNTCGCTGCTTTTGATAATTAATTGGAATTATCGCAAATGAATATCGATCTGACATACAATATGTGCTCATTCACTCTTTCTGAACGCTCTTCGAGCGACAGTTTACATGCAAATTAATGACAATGATAAGCGTGTAATTACTTCATTGTACAATGTACCTGACCATACTAAATGTGTATAGTGTACCATTATAATAACACAAAAAGTGTGATACACGTTGTGTTTTGTTTCCATTTTTTTTACATTAAAACATTAAACTTGCGTATAATAACACTTTATAATATTATAAAAAAATAAGTTGTGACATTCTTTATATATAATTTCTAGTACAGAATTGTCTGCAATTATCAGGGACATGAACAAACGGGTGTGGACTGCGTTCAAGTGAGGTTGGTTGTAACTCACTGACAACATCGTTCTCGGGATTTTTGTTTTCAGAGAACGGATTTTGGTATAGTTTTAATGTACTCAGTAGTTATTAACCGTATTTAAAACTGAGTCATTTAAAACTCACCTCGCTTAACCCATGTATGCCTAGCGTCTAGAAAAAGGCCTTGGCAAACAGCGTAGACCCAGATGAGACGCCGCATGATGCGGCGTCTCATCAGGGTCTGCGCTGTTTGCTTAAAGGAATGTCTGTAATAAATATTCTAAATATAGAAATAAATATGCGAGACATCCTTAATTTTGGGAAAAAAAACTCGTCCAATTTAGAAGGATGGGAGAGTCCACTTGGCATAAATGGGTTAAACGCAGTCAGTCCCCGTATCATGACCCATGAATATAGTGTTACTAATATTTACTTATAATGTTGACACCGGCCTCTTTAAGGCCATTCACGACTATTCTATTTAATGGGATTATATTTGTACATTCCGTTTATAAGTGATACTCCACCGTNCAACCCGTGACCTCCTGATCGGTAGGCCGACACCATAACCACTACACCACCTCGACATCGAAGTGGGCAGTGATTAAATAAGTGGTGCCATCGATTTCGCGTCTATTATTATATGAAGCATATTATATAAATACTTCTTTCTCCTCGTGCAGTCGAACAGTAAATAAATGGGCAGTGATTTAATGAGTGATGCCTTTAATGTCTCGCTTGTATGTCTAACATTTGGCAGAAAGTCTGTTTTCTCATTAAATAGTTCAATAGGACATTATGAATAACTAGCTGGATTGGAAAAACCGATAAAGGCCGGTCAGTGTTGATGATTAGTGGTGGTATATGTGCACATGTGAGCCTTATAAAAAAATAATAAAATCATTCGCAACTTCTTGACCCATAACTCTAATGTTGGAAACTGGAGCTCTGCTTTTTTGACAGTCACTAAAGATATTTCAAATTCAAAATAATTGTCTCATACGAGAAAAATACAAGTAGATAAAAGGTACGCTGTCGTATGTTTCAGACGGGACGCAGATGCTGTCTCTAAGCGACGGCGACCCACAGGTGTTCATCAGCTACCAGTGGGACATGCAGGCCAAGGTCGAGGACATCCGGCAGGTGCTGGAGGCTTCGGGGCTCAACTGCTGGGCGGACATCAACATGGCGCCACAGCCGAACCGCACACACAGCAGCAAGAGCGGCCGCGGGAGCGTCTCCGACGGCGGCTCCGACACGCTGCAGTCGCTCATTCAGCGGAACATGAAGGCATCCTCGGTGGTTTTGACTTGTATCACGCCGAAGTATCTGCAAAGTGATAACTGTAAAAAGGACATGATGTTGGCCGAGACGTTTAACAAGCCAATCATACCTGTGCTTTTGCGGTTTTCGCCCTTCGAAAGCGCTCCGGACCCGATACGAAAGATCCTAGCGCGTCTGAGCTACATTGATCTAAGCAACGAGCGCTTGTATAAGCAGAACATTTCGTTGGTTGTTGAGAAAATTAAAAAACACATGACACAGACCTAGGATTATGCCTTCGCGTGTAAATAGTACGTCGTTGTGTTGAGCATGCGTTAATAATGTGTGATGCGGTTTCCGGTCAAGCGCAGAACACGAGTCCGCGACAGCAAGTAGTTCTGATTTGTCCACTTAGGGGACAAAGAACGAATGAACGAAATAACTTCCGGAAATATGAATGTGATAATGAGTGTTTTTCTGATGACTGCTCATGAGATTTATTGGTTCTCGTTTTCTGTGATAAAAGGTTTATTTGTTGCATACACAATGGAAGTTTATGCCACAGTGATCGAAGCGTGATCTAACGTGTTATTGTTGTGATATGCGTCGGCAAAAAACGTATGCTGGAATAACTGTTAACCGTTTAGACATTGTAATGCGTTTTTGGTATTAAATGTACAGATTTTATTTATTTGTCAACGAAAAAATCTCTGTGCACCGTTTCAGTTTGCATGCTCACACACCCACCACAACTTTGATACGTTAATTCGAATACAACATGTAAAAAATGATAATTATTTACCAACGACTTTTCTGTGTTATTTGTTCCAAGACATAAATTCCTCATTTGTGTCTGTACTAATTTATTTCCATAATGTATTATTTGTTTGGTGCTCTTTTTTGTGTTCTGTCTCGTGTGTCATGTGCTCCCCTTGCCTTAGCTTAGCTCAAACGTCGTTTAGATGTCAGCGTCCCTCATTCATGTCGAGAGCCCCGTATTTGTTCAAGTGTTTATCTGTTGTATGTCCAGTTAAAGTAACATTAATACTCAAAAATCAACGGAAATTTCGTAAAGTTTTTCGTAAAAATAAAGTTACCCAATAACAAATCAATGTTCCTTATAGCCAAATCAAAATATCAAAACGAGATGTTTTCTGGTAACATAGATGTTTGTAGATATAAAATGCACGTTTTAAATTTTTCGTGTCACAACTAATTCCATTTTAATGTCCCGCGACTATATCTATTCATACGACACAAGAACACTAAACTGGTACCTTGTTTGTGTTCATGTGTCGTATGGATAGATATCAGTGTGGGGTTATAAAATGGAATTATTTGTGAACACAAAAATAAAAAAGTGAATTTTATATCTACAAACATCTATGTTACCAGAACACATCTGACGTTGAAATTTTGGATATTGCTATAAGGAACATTGATTTTTTATTGGGTAACATTATTTGACTAAATACTTTACGAAATTTCCGTTGATTGTTGAGTATTAATGTTACTTTAAAACAGTTTCCTAGATTCAAAAACCAATTTAAAAAAGTGTCATTGTTTCAAGAAATATGTACATTATATTTGTATACACACGAAAACGCTATATTTAAACAAGCGAACTATTTTTTTTTTATGAATATCACGAATATCGTTTAGTTTATGGATGAAAATCGATCGAAATACCGGTAGATAAAATTAAAAAGCGATAATAACGCGGTCGCACTGACGTAGTGGATTTTGGTGTCCGCCTTGTGGTCGCTATGGTGCTGGTGCGATGCCCGCTCCGGGATCAAGTACTCAACACATTTCACAAAGTCATCAAGAAACGAAGATTCAAATTGTACAGCTTCATGATCTTCATCGCTTAAGATCATGGCAAATCTACACGCACGTCTGTAACTGTTGAACACGTCCTTGTGTTACTACTCAACAGGTACTTGTATGCATATCAAGCATGAACTTGTGTAACTGTTGATCATTAACTTGTGTAACTATCGAACACATATTTGTGTAACTATAGAACAAGTACTTGTGTAAATTTTGAATACGTACTTGTGTTACTATCGAAGATGTGCTTGTGTAACTAAGAAACACCTACTTGTGTAACCATCAAACACGTTGTTGTGTAACTATTGAACGCGTTCTTGTGTAACTATCAAAAAAGAACTTGCGTTACTACATAACACGTAATTATGTTACTATTATAAAGTGCCTGTGTAACTATCGAACACGTGTTTGTATAACTTTAAATCGGTAACATGTACTTACATTGTGTAACTATCCAAATTCCAACAGCGGACCTTTCTTAATGCTATTTGTCATATGCGTTAAATTGGTAGTTCATATTTATTTAATAAATTAGTACTGGAATACATTTATTCAACCTTTTATGCAGTTGTTTTGGCAATCTACGATTAAAATGTATCGATTTTATATAAAAGTCATTACGAAAACAAAAGTATGAAGCCAATTGTAACAGAACTACCGGGTACACATAAATATTTACTCGTAATTTTTTCATGACCGCTCGTCTGTCCTTCATGAAAATTGCCAGTAAAGTATAGCTTGTGATTTTTGGAAGTCTAGTTTAAGCATTTTATCGGTTTTATTACATAACCATTTGCATTTTGTCCGCCTTTTTTCAATGCTAAACCATGACTTTTTTTAATGACTCGTGTATACATTATATATCAGTATACAAAGACATTAATATCACACACAGCTGAAGTGCATATATGTATATTCTTCGTACATTTTAGATACTTTGTTTCGTTTAATTTTCTTCTTTATTTAATATATGTATTATGTGTACATACATGACTGCATATTTAATATGNAATATCACACACAGCTGAAGTGCATATATGTATATTCTTCGTAAATTTTAGATACTTTGTTTCGTTTAATTTTCTTCTTTATTTAATATATGTATTATGTGTACACACATGACTGCATATTTAATATGTTCGATCCTGCGTGAGAATAAACATGAAAACAGTGTACTTGGATGTTTTGTTTTAGAATGAAGCGTTGGAAGTAAATGTAACGAGCGTTTGATTTTGGGCCCGTATTCCCTACCCCATTATTAGACTTAAGAATAAAGAATAGACTTAGAACCAAGAAAAATGTGTCCAGCGTTTGAATATATACAGGCTTCCACTGGTGATTATGTCATTAACAAAATGTTCTACATGATAAATGATGTAGATAGATGTGGTTAATACCAAGTCTGAATCAAAATTAAAGCAAATGTTGATTACTAAGTAATTAAGTAAGGCTTATTTTGACTGTGTATAATAATAGAAATTGATAACATTGAATAAAATAGTAAAACGAATAAATAAGTAAATTTGAACTAGAATATATGTATGTTTTATTTGACTTGGAAAATGAAAAGAAAATAACACAATTAAATTCAATGATTACAGGATTATTTAAGTAAATTTGATCCTGAATTTATGTATGCTTCCAATGGCTGGGTACATCAATAAAGCATAATCTATTGAACTAAATAATTAAACGAATACATAAGTAATTTGAACAATTTAAATTCTTTATTTGGAAGATTCAGTAAGTACATGTCTTTGGCGAACACTATAATGTGTACACATATGGCAAGACGAATTAAAAAAAAAAAACAATTACATTCAACTTGCAAATTACATAAATACATTCATCTTTACATCTGCCTAAGTAAATTTGAACTTGGATAGTTAAAGCTCACTATGACTGGGTAAAAATAGATAATGATATAATTGCATACAATAACTAATGAATAGATGGGAAAACTTGAAAATTTGCATGTCTATGCTCTTTATGACTGTGCAAATTGATAGATAATAGTGCAATGCAATAATAATTAAACGAATAAATAAGAAAATATGAAGTTCAACGTGAAATGTTTCTATGTGATAAGGTTATCAAGGCTTAACATTTATCAATCCACACATGATCAACTAATTTGGTCATAAATAGGCAAGGAGTTTTCGATTTCTTGACAACACTTAATACACAAGATATCAATTTAATCCAAAAGAAGGCCTGGTATGGTATAAATGTTTGCGTATATCTGAAAAAGATGAAAACTCGCGAATATTTAAACCTCCTTTGTCTGTTTGTTTTCAGTTGTTTGCATCGATAGCAGCCACGGCACACCGTCTAACTGCGACTGCGATAGTCGGGCGATAATTGCGCGAGGCCTCGCTTCGTAACTCGCGCGATTATCACCCCTCGCTTCGTGTGTCGTGTTTCGCGGTTTAAATATCAACCGCGACTGCGAGAATGTGTCGCTCTATTCTCGTTCCTCGACCTTTGTAACAAGAGGGGCGAGAATCGCGGGATACACGAAGCGAGGCGCGATGTTTGACGCGAGACACGAAGCGATGCGCGAAAATCGGGCGAAACACGAAGCGAGGAACGCTATTCCACTGTGAAATCTCCTGGTTTTTGAGAGTGAGATTCCGCGGTAAGAGATCGTGCCTCGCTTCGTGTATCGCCTTATTCTCGCGCCTCGCTTCGTGTGTCTCGCAATTCTCGCCCGATTCTCGTGTCTCGCTCTACGGAGGCGAGGCACCAGAATGCACATGACCCTAAACGGATTCCGTAGCAAGCCTCATTCTGAAAACAATCAATAATCGCTAAATTTAAAACAAAACCATATCTGGACGAAGGCCGGTTATCATATCCTTATTGACCTCGTCGTGTTTAACGCTTAATTTTAAAAGATAAACAGCATAACTCAACGCTATAACCAACATACTGGGTTGAATCATTGTTATGGATAAATTTGATTTGTTAAAACATTTCGCTCTACCAGACGATTTGTGTTCTGAAAGTGTGGTATTACAAGAGACTGAAAACTATGACGTAAATCTAAGTGATAATGTCCATTCCATTAATGCAGAATTCACACGTTTTTCGGAAGACTTGTTACGCTTGGATGACAATAAGCTTAATCGTGTCCTGGAGGACATAGATATGAAACACAAAGTAGATGAGCACGATGATAAAACGAACGAGATCGTCGCTGCTACGGAGACGCTTGTGAATGGAATATTACAAGCTGCTGGTGAGATTGACCCAAGGTTCAAATCGAAATGCATCTACAGTGGTAGTTACTATGACGGTCTGAAAGTGGGAACTGCAGACGAATTTGATTTCGTAGCCCGCATTGAAATACTTTCCAGAAAAGATTCCCTCGAAGCAAGACTCTCAGAACGAAAGCGCGGGTTTGTTTATTTGGTCGTTAAGGATACTTCTCTCATAGAATCGTTTAAAGAGTTTATGACGTCACCAGACGATGACCCGTGCTTAGAAAGAAATGACGTCATTTTAAACGTTAGTTTATTTCAAGATTATTTTGTAGACTTAATTTTGTCTGCCATAAAGTCGATTGATATACCAGAAAACTTTATTCTAGTCGATAAACGAGAAGACGAGAGTAATTGGCGTCCCTTTCGCCATGGCCCATGCGCAACCATGTATATATCTTACAAGTGTCAAACGACGTCGGACGTGGTCAATCTTGACATTGACATCGCACCCAGTATTGCATATCCTGATATGTATTATCAACATCCAGTTTTAGACAAATTAGAACCATTGATAGGCAGCAACCCATTCCTTTCTGTAATTGAAACTATTTGTTTCGCCACAGAAGTCATGGTCGTTCCATTCAATTTTGATTACACGTATACGGAGCGCACTGGTGATTCGCACTGGAGATACCGCTACAGTCCAACCTGGAGAATTTCTCACTCTTCAATAGAAAAGGCAATATTTTCATTATATGAAAAAGATAGTGTTGAGAAAAAGGTGTGTCGAATTTTGAAAATATTGAAAGAGTTATACTTGCAGGGTACTTTAGAAGTAGAAATGAAAAGTGATTCACGACGTTTAAAACTACAAGAGCCGCCTAGTACAAGACTCGACTTCTGTACTGTAGAAGAAGTGACGAATGTATCAAGCGAATATGAATTCAGTACAGACACGGATGACTCTAATGCAGAGTATGACAGCTTACAGGATTCACAATCCTCCTCTGAGAATGACATGACTGGGGAAGATGAAACGTATCAGGATCGAATGGAACATAAGGATGATCGAAGATGTGAAATTATCTACGATCGTAAATTAATGGCCAATCAACTATATTCAACACCCATTCGTGTAACAAGCTCATCAAAAAGTCGAGCTAACAGTTGTTTCAATTGCGATCAAACTCAGCTAGATATAGAACATGATATAGAAACTGAACTGAACAATATACCAAAGTTTGAAAATGAACACCAATTAGCATATCAAGAGACAGATGTGCGTCGTAATGACTTCGAGACGCCACGTAGTAAATTGACATTCAACATTGGAGAAACAAAGCTTGAGTTGAAAATACCACACAATGTTGAAGCTGAACAAGCACAAGACAATGTTGAAGCTGCGCAAGCGCAATATAAGTCATTAGAAGGAGAACATGTATCATCTAACATCGTAGAAACAGAGCTTGAGTTGAAAAGCTCACACAATGTTGAAGCTGAGCAAGCACAAGATACGTCATTGGAAGGAGTAAATGTATCGTCGAACATCGGAGCAACAGCGCATGATTTGAAAAGCTCACACAATCTTGAAGCTGAGCAAGCACACGATAGGTCATTAGAAGGAGAACTGGAAAACCCAGAAAACATCCAAAGCGAAGGACATGAAATACGTTATAGGGATTCGAAACCGCTTCTTAAAACGTATATGATAAAGATGCTATTTTTCGCTATGAAAACAGCGTACCAAGATGAAGAAAGTTGGCAACCAAATCAACTTTCCTTTCTGGTAAAGATGGCAATGTGCATGATATATTATGCTCATATCTCTAAACAAAAGGGCATTCATAACTTTTGGTTTCAGGAATTAATAGAAAACAGAACTAGGTCATCAACATGTACTGAAGTGTTGTACTGTCTTGACCATATAGTTGAGCATTTACGCAAACTTCTTGAAGACGACCATAACCTTACTATTTCATCTCCTGAATAATCTCAAAAAAATGAATCCGACTCAGCAGTTACGCACTCGATTTGATCGAGAATATTAAATAATAAGAGAGAGGTAGAATTGATAAACATTAACACAAAAAATCAAAGGGCATTAGATGTTTGTGTAATTTCTCAAATTTTCACACACAAAAAGGAAAAATGAAGAGAGATAAATAAACAAGATTAACAATATGTGTTTGGGAAACACTATCATCTGTCACTATGTCCCCTTTTGAGCGATTTTGACCCAAATATTTTACCTTTGACCTTAAAGGATGACCTTGACCTTTCACCATTCAAAATGTGCAGCTCCATGAGATACAAATGCATGCCAAATATCAAGTTGCTATCTTCAATATTGCGAAAGTTATGGTCAATGATAACGTTTGTGCAAACAAACGTACAGACAAACAAACCAACAAACAGACAGGGCAAAAACAATATGTCCCCCAGTATAGAAACATCCTATGTTGATGAGGATATAGGCAAGATTCTTTCAATGTGTTATTGCAAAGTTGCGTTATTTTTTATTATGTTGATCATTTTTTTAAGCAATTTGCTTTTCTAATATAATTTTCATTCTTAGAGCATGCCATGAAGACGTCCAAATCGTTGTCAGTTTGTTGACGATGATTCTTGTTTGTGAACACTAACTTACAAATATCTATGACAAAAATGAAATCATTGTCAAATGTAATGAAAATCGATGACAGAATGTTTCGTGAAAACGGGGCTTGGTTTGAAATGGGTTCAAAAAACAGTTCTCGATGTTAGTGAATTAAATTGTATGGACTTAAGTTAATAGATATAATGCCATGGTACAGATTAGCTTTTCGAGTAATATGATTGATTTGTGCTAGCTTAAAGTGTGCATTTTGTTCCCAAAGTTGTATAAATGTATGACTCTGTGAGCTTACTTTGTACCCGACAACGCAATCCACAATGTAATCCGCTTAGTTAAAGTGATTTATTTAGCCATTGAATATACGTAATCTCATTGTGAGATTTGTATGGCATCTTTTGATGTTTTAGTAAAATAAAATTGTTGCAATATTTTCAGTATATTTTATATTAGTTCAACATAACAATTTTTGTGTCTTTAATGTGACGACTGCAAAAAGAACAACATGTACAGCGAAACAACACACGACATCGACATCATTCATCTACGGGTTTATGAGATACTACCGCTTTTCGATATGCTGTATTTGCGCCAAGTTGAATATTTTATTAAACTGTTTAAATAATCTTG